>OX439486.1:36396160-36600994 GCA_949320155.1 Melangyna quadrimaculata
GACTTTGGTTTCTTTTGGTATGACAATTTTTGGCATATGAGTAAATTTACTTATTTTTTAATAACTCGCGTGTGTCGTTAAATAAAAGATTTTATCGAAAAACTAAAAAGTTTTTTTTTCAGGGTTTACTGCCTCTTGCGAGGAATTGACAAATCCTCCAAGAGTATCACTTGTCACGAATAAGTGTTTCTCGTCTAGCCGTTCGGACTCGGCATAAAATTGTAGGTCTCTTCCATTCCTGTCGAAAGGCGCACACAGGAATGGTTGCGAGTTGTTAGTCACTAGGCTCTGGTTCTTCATGAGCCGTTGTGCCACCCGATTTATTTATTTTTTTTAAGATTTTATCGATAAGATGGGTATTTTCATAAACGTTCGACTATCAAAGATCAGGATTTTTAATACTTATTACTGGTAATGTTTTTAATAATAAATATTTCGTTAATAAATGGAATAAAAGAAAAATAACTTTTTTTCAGGTAAATCCAATTTGTTTATTATAACCGAATTTTCATTAGACATTTTGATGACTATTTAAGGTTAAGGGTTTTTAGGTTTTTTTAAGGATATATATTTTAATGATATATATATATTAATGATATATTTGTATTTGTGATTCACAATGCAAAAAAAAATTAAAACTAAAGTTACACTATAAACACAGATAAATTCAGGTAGTGCTACAAAAACGAACTGCATCCGCAGATAAATTAAAGTGCAAAAAATAAATAAATAATTTAAAACAAAAAGTTGTAAAACAGAAGTAAGGAAAAAAACTTAAAGATTATAATTTAAGAAAAGGCACTGTGCTGCTTTTGAAGGCTTCAAACTGCTGCGCCTGCTATCTATAGTAAGGCCAGCCTTTGAAAAAACCCGTTCACAGGGAACACTTGTAGGCATTATACAAAGCCTACGAAGGGCAAGATTGAAAAGTCTTGGATAAATGAGTCTCCTTTCAAACCACCATTTCAAAGGGTCTAAATGACGCTTTAATAGTGCTTCCTTTAAATATTTGTCGACTTCCGCTTTGCTGGCTGCGTGCTGATTTGGATTTGATGTGATTTCTCTTACCTGAGAATCAAACTCTCCCCATATAAGGTCTTGTCTGATCAAAGAGGCTTGGGGATCGGGAGTAAGGTGAACCATTGTTTCAGTTATGTCGTCGGACGGATGTGGAATGTTCATAACTTTAGATTTGAGTTCTCTCACCGCACTTTCATATAATGAAGTTGTTAAAAATCCAAGTTTTTTGAATCTTGGATCCAGTAGTGTAGCTTGTGCGATTCTATTGTCGGTGACATTTTCTAAGTATTTAAACCTTGTGGAAATAGAACTTAAGAGGGTGGTTAAAATAAGTTTTATTTCTGGAAGTTGACTATTGCACATGATTCCGATTTCAATATTATTCAAATGCTTTCTTATTGTTTTCACCATGTGCATTGCCTTTGAAATGGCTACATGCTGTTCAGCCGACATTTCTTCCGTGATTGCATGAAATATTTGAAAAATGTCGGTTGCCTTCTTCAAAACAGCCCAGTCACTGGTGGATACAACGTTAAGCTCTGGGTTCTCTATGGCCAAAACTGCTACAACTGCAGGCTTTATTTCTAAAATACGTTTAACCATTTCGTATGTAGAGTTCCACCTTGTAATGCAGGACTGTTTTAGTTTTAGTTCCGGTATGCTAAGTTCCCTCTGCATACCCGCAAGTTTCACAGTAGCCTTGGAACTTCTTTTAAAATAGGCAACAATGTTTTTCACCTTTGCAATCTTCGGTTCTATAATGCCCAAAGCTTCATTAACGACCAAGTTGAGGGTGTGTGCAAAGCAAGGGACATGATTCCACTTGTTGGACTTAACTGCACCAACAATATTTGATGCATTATCTGTCACAACAGATGAAACTTTTTGGCCAAGTCCCCAACTTTCAAGTTCTGTCTTAAGTAAGCTACCCAGATTCACGATCGTATGACTATCGTCATACGGAATGCATCCAAGGAGACAGGATTTAAGTTTTAACGGACAACTTGGATCATCTTGTTCTTGGATAAAATGGACTGTTATCCCTATGTAGCTCTGCTGGGTCATTGACGTCCAGCCATCTGTTGTGACGCAAACCCCCTCAACTTTTGATAACATTGTTTTTACTTTCTCGAGAGTTTCGGCATACAGTCTTGGAATTATTGAGTTGGAAACCGTTTTTCGCGTTGGCATTTTATACGCAGGACATAGCATATGTACATACTTAACAAACTCCTTATCTTCAACCATTGAAAATGGATAATATTGTTTGGTAATTAATTTAACTAGCTGCTCGTCTAACTGTTTAGAAAAGGACATTGAAACTGGTCTTGTAATGTATGATGAAATGGCCTGTTGTCTACTTAAGGTGGTTGTATTGTGGGAAGATGAAGAAACTGTAGTAGATGTATTTATGGTTGATGAATTATTGCGTGAAGATGAAGTAGTTACAGGGTGGATTGTGTTAGTGGAATTAGAGGATGAGGTTAGTGTTTGTGTAATAGGATTAAGGTTGGTTGAAGGTCTTAAGGTTGGTGTGGTTTCGGTTCTATTAGTATGATTGATGTTTGTTGAAGTTGAGGGTGAATTAGGGATGGTTTCAGATATATCAATAGTTGAAGATGTGTTTGAATCTGGAACATATCTTGTCCTGCCAACGGAAACTCCTACATGCTGAGATTTAATGTGCCTTCCTAAATTGCCAGTAGCACCACCAGTAAAACTAATTACTTTCTGACAGTAGCAGCATTTTGCTTTGCAGTCAGAAAGCAGTGAATAATGCATCCAAATAGCACTGCGCTTTTTGTTGAGATCGGCAGACATAATTAAAATATTTCTTGAGTTTTTATTCCCTATATGAAATGGTAAAAAGTATAATGCTAGCAACCATATTAATGTTTCAGGACAGGGTAAATTTATTTTAGTAAAACCTACCAAACCAAAAGCTGAAAATTGAAATTTCTGAAACAATTAAAAGTTTAAATTTTATCTTTTGATGATCAACTTGGGTTAAGGATTGGGGTTTTTGATATAAATTAAATCGTTTACGTTTACCGTTGGTTTTTTGAAAGATAGAATGAATAAAAAAGTTGATTGAATGAGGAATAAGATGGAAAGGTACGAGATAGAATAGTTCACCCATGTCTTCGTTGACAGAAGACAGGGACAAAAGGATTAAAAAAGATAATTGAACGAGATAGATTCAATTTGGAAAATGAAACGTTCAAAAGAGAAAGAGAACGGAACGGTCGTAGAAGAAATGATTTTTTTTTTTTTTTGATTGAAAGAACGATTGATTTAAATGAACGAATCTTCAGACAAACCAATACTTGATTGATTCGATCTTTCAAAATGATCGATTGACACAGCTCTAATGCGGAACACAAGCATTTGATAGATGAAATTGAAAAAAAAGTGACAGTTTAGTGTTCAGGTGTGTTTCAAAAATAATTCTGAGCGCTCGGAACGAGAACACGCTTTGTTCAGAGGATGTTCAGAGCATGCTCGTTATGCTCGGACTCTGTTCAGAACTCTTTTCTGAGCTAAAAAAGAAAAACGCCTATTACCTTTTCTTTTATTATAATATTGAATTGAATTGAATGTCATTGATTGAACGGAAGGTTCAGGTTTTTGATAACTGAATACCAGGGGTGGAATCGCGTAAGGTGATTTGTGATCATCACATTTTTGATAGTCACATGAGATAAGATTTTATTTTCCATCTGCGTAAGGTGATCACAAAAAATTAGTGCAAATTTGGTATCACTTTGAGAGAAAACACATAATTTGTACACATACAAGTTAGATTTGACATTTCTCACAAATCGACTTGAAGATTTTCTCCGTCGCTTCGCCAAGTTTAGGTAATAAAAAGAAAATGAATATTCAACAGTGTTAAAATTGAACAAAGTTAGTAATTAATTGCAAATAATAGATAAAAACTGTGCGTTCGTAGTTTGTTAGATAACAAATAATCGGAAATAACTCAGTTTCAAGTGCTTAAAGCACAACGTTGCCGGTGTGTTCTTTGGCGGATTTTAAGAAACCCGCTCTTCTGCTTTAAGTTATTGAATTTGTTTTTTACTTGATGATTAAGCGAATTAATATTTTGTTAAATTTTGCAACCGTTCACTGAACAAAAAAAAAATTTGTTCCAATTAAAAAGCCGTGACAATTCAATGCTCTTGAATATTCATTACGGATCTGTGGGCTCAATATTTTATGCACTAAATTCTTGTGGACGCCATGATTTTTTGTCTAAATTCCTGTCAAATAAAAAAAAATATTTTTAAAATACAAATATAATTTTTTTTTTTTACAATACAAATTTATTCAAACAATATTTTGACTTGATTTGTATGAAAGTGATAGCAGAATAGCTGTCACACGAAATAGTCACAAAAATGTGATTATCACATGTGACTATCACCTTACGCAGACGGAATTAGTTGATAATGACTATCATTGATCACAAATCACCTTAGCCGATTCCACCCCAGATACTCTCAAACTTCATCGACTGTTGCTTTTGAAATATGTGTAGGTAAATAAACTAGATCGTTTCCCACAAAACTTGTACATTTCCAAGTATAAACGAAAGAAATGGATAAGAAAAGAAACGAAACGCTGCAAAATAAATTTAAAATAAATCTCTTGTTGACCCACGCCCGAGAAAAAGTCTAATGTTCAGACTGTAGCCAGCCGGGCTCACTTTTTGAAAAGAATCTACCTTTTAATGTCTTTCGAATGAAAAACTCCTAGTGATTTTCCGTTTTCATCTTCCAATTCATAAAGATTATTTCCTATAAGCTTTCTTATTTTTGACTTTGTAAATTATGGGCACAGTTTGGCTTTAATCTTTTTTGCAGCGTCACTCAGCACAAAGTTTATCTTATAGACAACATCGCCGACATTATACTTCACATGTTTGCTTCGGGTATTGTACCTATGTATGTTCATAAACTCGATGTGCTCTTTGGAGAGAATTTTTTATAGCTGAATGAATAATGTTCATTTTTGATGATTTAGGAACGACGTTGAGTTCAGAGTTGTTAATTTTTTAATTTACGAAGAAGTTCGAATTCAGACGCATGTTCAACCATTTTTAGGCCAAACAAAGCCTCATAAGGAGACATACCTATAGCCGAATGGATAGCTGTTCTGAGAGCACAGGTTTTAGCGGGAAGTTGTACATCCCAATTCCTTTGATCATATCCTATGTATGACCTTATGGCAGCAAGAATGGAGCGGTTAACACGCTCGCTAGCATTAGCTTGCGGCGCATATGAAGCAGTTTTAACATGCTGAATCCCATACGAAGATAATAACTTCGAAAAGTTTTTGCTCATAAATTGTTTACCGTTATCCGTTAAGATAGATTCAGGCACACCAAACATACATAGAACATCTTCATTTAAAAATTTAACTGCGGTTTCTGATGTGGCAGTTCTTAAGGCTTTAATAACCACAAATTTGGTTAACTGATCTAGAGCGATGATTATGTAGACGTTGCCTTTTTTTGTTCGAGGGTATGGCCCAAGGAAATCCATATAGATGTGTTGGAACGGACGTTCCACTTCGAAGGCCTTTCCCATTGGTTGTCGTAATATCTGATTGGAAGCCTTGGACATCTTACAAATTTCACAACTATTCACGTAAGTCTTTAGGTGCCAGTTATAGCTATCATTGGAAACCATCTTTGAAAAAGTTAGCTGTTGATTTTGAGACCCTTCGAAATTTTAATCATTGAATATTTTAATGCAGAAATATAGCTTGCGACTTCAAAATTATTTATCTTCCAACAAAATTCGTTTTTACCCATATCTTCCCCATAACGTAACTTTTAATTTTTTCAATGATCATTGGTAAGGTAGTTTATCATTGAAAATTAAAAGTCATTTTATGAGAAAAGTTGTGCCAAATTGAATACTTTTTTATCTGAAAATAATAATTAAGTCAATAAGCTTTACTTTGGCATCAAAATAATCATTTATTTTTTCTTCAAAATCTCTCAAAATTGGCAATTAATTTTTTCAATGATGGTTTTCAAGGATAGCTATAACTGACCCCTTACCTGTGAAGCCATGTTCGGCCAAAAGAATTGCTGTCGCAACCTATGTAGAATTTTACGGAAACCACCATGCGCAGCCCTTGGTGGCCGATGAGCCAAAGTAATCAGTTGGGTAGTCAGCTGCGATGGAATCCATAACTTCCATCCTAGGTCATCCTGTAAGGGATTCCCTGTGCTGTGTTGGACCTTTTTGTACACGAAATTGTCCGAGACTTGAAGGTCTGGCAGCTGTTCATTTTGTTTTATGATGGTTTCAATGATCTGAACATATTCCTCAGATTTAAAACTGGGATCTGTTAGATCTATGTGCAGCACATCAGAAGGATATTCCTCCGAAAAGGCATCTAGATTCAATACTTCGGCTGCATAAACTCTTGACAGAGCGTCCGGCACGACATGCTGCGAACCTTTACGATGCTCGATATCGAAGTCATAGCCTTGAAGTTTCAGACTCAACCGAGCTAATCCGCTGAGGTCCTTTTGAATCATTGCCACTTTAAACTGGCATCGTCGGTCACTACTTTAAAGTGGTATCCTTCCACATAGGGTCGAAACTGTTGTATACTCATAACCGCGGCCAAGCACTCCCGCTCAGTGACACTATAATTACACTGATCCTTGTTCAACTTGTGCGAATAGAAGAAGATGGGGCGTTCATTGTCTTCGTCGTCCTTCTGACATAATACGCCTCCAATACCGGTCAATGAAGCATCGCACAAAATGACGAAAGGCTTAGTATAATCAGGGTTCACTAATACGGTTGCCGATGTCAGTATGTCCTTAATTTGTTGAAAGAATTCTAACGCTTCCTTAGTTAATTTGAATTTGGTGTTCCTTTTTAGTGTATTTGCAATGGGAGCAGCGAGGGTACTATAATCTCTCACGAACCTGCGATACCACCCAGACATGCCAATGAACCTACGTACTTGTCTCTGATTTTGTGGAATAGGAAAATCTATAATGCCAGAAACCTTTGCAGGGTCAGTCTTAAGACAACCATCGCCGATAATATAACCTAGGTATTTCAGTTCCTTGAAACAAAACTTAGATTTTGCAAGGTCAATTGTTAAACCTGCAGCCTTAAGTTTTCAGCGACGATGTTTAAGTAACGAATATGTTCCTCAAAGGTACGTGTGACTATCAGAAGATCGGTCAAGTAAACAAAAACAGTTTCTTTTAATTCGTGGGGCACCACTTTGTCCATTAACTTGCAAAGACGCTGGGGTGCATTGCAAAGGCCAAAGGGCCATTACCTTGAATTGGTATAGAGGCCTGCCAGGAACCGTGAACGCCGTCTTTTCCCGTGAAGACTTCACCAGCGGTATCTGAAGAAAGGCGTCTTTCAGATCCACACTAGAAATATAGTGTGTATCTGAAATACGACTAAGCAGACCCTGTATATGAGGCAAAGGATAGGTACTTTTCTTCGTTTTTTCGTTAACTTTTCGGTAATCTAGGCTCATTCGGTTCTTACCAGGCTTTCGTATCAAGACTACCGGAGAGCTCCATGGGCTATTGCTCTCTTCAATTTTACCCATATCAAGTAACCTATTCAATTTCTCATATAATAGCTCTTAGAGAAACAGGATAGTGTTGTTGTTTTATCGGCTCCGCATCCCCTGTGTCGATTTCATGTTCCTCCAGCGTGGTTTGACCTAAACCAAGAGTGGCAAAGGATGGGAACATACTGATGGCTGTTTGAAGTTTACAGAATTCTTCCCCCGATAGCTTACGCATCTCTGAGGACGTATTATTTAACGAGAAGCTAATTGGTGAAATTTCAGAAATTAATTGAGGAGCTATATTGAAAGATTCCAGAAATTTATCCCTAGATACAATTTTTGTTGTATCGAAGGAACTATATACATTTCAATCTTTTTGGTAACGTTTTTGTAGGTGATATCAGCCTCAAATTTACCCGTGATAGGTTGACTACGACCATCCGCTGTTCTGACATTGGATGAGAACCGTGTACAAACAACTTTATGTTTATTGAGAAAATCATCGCCGTCTATACCCAGGCAACTTATGCTAGCACCACTGTCTAGCAAACCTAGCATACTTTCGCCAAAAATGTTTACATTGGCATAAGGGCGAGGATCATCAGAACAACACAAAGTTGTTGCTTCTATGTTTTTTAACGCATTCCTCCTATTTTTCTTTCGTTCTCGAATCCTAGCTATTCTACCAGAAACAGGAGGCTTTGAACAACCGAAAATCCTATCCCTGGCAGCATAATAACTTATTTGTCGTTCGTGTAGACTTTTTAACGGATAAGCTTTCGGTGGTGATATATTTGTTTCTAACTTTTCTACATTATTTGGTCTTTTCAAAATCTGAACTTGAACATTTCTGGGTCCGGTTTCTGGTTCCGCGAGCAAGCCATTCCGGTCAACGGATTGCTCTTGCGAGAGTTTCCCGCACATTTAGGGCTTGTGCATAGAGGTGAAGTTGTACCGTTTTTACCGCAACGTTAACAAAACAGAGATCTTTTTGGGTCTGAACACTCCATGTAACTGTGGCCTAGCTTCTTGCAGTTCCAGCAGGTATAATTGCTGGTATCTCGTTGCATCTGCGTAGTAGCCCGTAGCGTAATGGTTAGTGCGTTCGACTGTGACGCTGGAGGTCTGTGGTTCGCTTCCCAGCCTCGTCCAACTAAAAGCTAAAAAGTTTTTTTTCAGGGCTACTGCCTCTTGCGAATTGACAAATCCTCCAAGAGTAACACTTGTCACGAATAAGTGCTTGTCGTCTAGCCGTTCGGATTCGGCATAAAATTGTAGGTCCCTTCCATTCCTGTCGAAAGGCGCATACAGGAATGGTTGCGAGTTGTTAGTCACTAGGCCCTGGTTCTTCATGAGGCGTTGTGCCACCCGATTTTTTTTTATTTTTTTTCTTCGTTGCATCTGCAAGGCTTCAACTGAGACTATTCCTGGCTCTGCGACTTCTTCATTTACTTCAAACTCACTAACATTTCTACGAAAGGGTTGACTTACGGAATTTCGAATCTTCTGTTTGTTTTGGTCTTTGAGATATTTTTCCATATTACGGCAAACATAAGCCAGTTCGTTCAGACTCTGAGCCATAAAAGTCAACAACAACTCTCCCATTCTACTGTTAACGTTTTTTTTGATTAGTATTAGTAACTCATGATTTGGCTTTGGATAAAGCAAACGCATATTCAGCTTTTGAATAGCCAAACAAAAAAATCGTAAAAAATTTCGTAAGGTTGCTGACGACAGTCGTATAATTTCATCGAAAGCTCAGCATCTGTCTCAAGAGACCGAAACTGTTCAATCAATGCAAACCTAAGTCCAGGCCAATCTATTCTGGGTTTGGCTTTACGGAAGACCCAATACCAATCTTCAACCTATCCGGTTATGAAATGATGAAAGTTCGCTTCAATCTCTGGCCATGAAGATGGGTAGGTTTGCTTTAATAGTTCTAATTTAAAAAGAAAATCATCAACGGTCATCTTAATGTTATCAAACTTTAAACCCCACTTGTGGTAGGCAAGAAATTTGTAACTAGAACCAGAATTTAAATTCTGTTTTGATTGACTGGGTTGTTGAATGGTACATGTGTCATTATTCATGTTTCTGATACGCGTCAGAAACTCGCCTGCATTATGGTTTAGACTCGAGTAATTTACCTTTGATGCTGAGTCCGGGATGTTTTGAACAGGAGGAATGGGCTCTTAGCTAGGGGAGCTCGTCTGCGGACTTCATATTCTCTTGGAACAGAAGGAGTAGCTTGTCTTAGGGTTTCTCGGATGATCTCCGCCATTAATTTTTCATTTCAACCCTATTGGCTTCTAATTCTTTGCGAATTACCTGCAGATCCTCTACTCTACTAACCCCTATCGAAGCAGTTACAAGACCTTGAATGTAAGACGTCTAGTTCGTCCTGATTGTTTAATTGCTGTGGAGGTAGTATCCAACTATCCCTATTTCCTAGAAAGTCTTGAGATCCCATTGGCATGTCTGGGTTGGCATCTTTGGCAGACGGGTCCCCTTCGGGAGGGACTTGATTTGGCGGATTTGTGGGCGGTGGCAGTGGTCTTGTTCCTAAATTGGACAGATCAGGGTTTGAATTACTGGCCATGGCTCCGCGTTGAAGGCTTTTGTTGTCAGAACCACGAATTGATTTAATGTTTCCGCGTCCACGTATTTTTTGACCTGATCCGCGTCCATGTGCGTTAAGACTAGATCCACGACCACGAAGGAATTAAATGGGTGCCTGAACACGAGCGGAACGTAAGTTGTGGGTCTTCCTATCCTCAACTGAAGACATAAGGTTATTTAACCTACCTGTGCTTCTTAACCTCTCTTATAACAACCAGATTGGAAGGAAATAAAAATAACTAAGCCCTTGATAAGATTACTTAAAACAATTTATAAAAAAAAACATAGACAAATAGAAATTTATTAAAAATCAAGAAGTGCATATACCAACGAGGAATCTGAAGAATAAAGGAAGCTTAAGCATAAACAAAAAAAGAAAAATTGAAACTAATTAAAAAAAAAAGCAATGTAAAATTTGAAACTAAAGAAAAGAATTTATTTGAATCTGGGCAAAAAAAACTATCAACAAATCTATTTTAATAAACTAATAAAAAAGTATTTATTTGTGAAAATGTTTCATTAATTTGTATGTCTGGTGTATGTGGCAAAAAAAATCAAAAGAAATCTGAAGACCGCAGAAGAAAAAAAAAGATTTTGTACTTGAATCACTTGAAAATTTGTATGGAAGCTTAAAGGTATGTGTTTAACTGAAATACTATTAAAATTGACTTGCATACAGATGTAATTTATGAAAAAAAAAAAAAAAAAACAATGGGAAAATAAACAACTCGCAGCTGACATAGTACGTTGCTTCCAGAGCTCATACTATCGGTCGACATTGCTTCGTTCCTGTGGTGTACAAAATCAATACAATAATCTGAACAACAATAATTTCGACTAAACCAAAAGTACGGATTCAAAAAAAAAAATGTTTTGTTAATTGTTTAAGTTTGATATTGGTTTCGAATCGAGAGATGATTGACGCAACCGACTAAATAGGGAAAAACTTCTTACCCATTTACTGGACGTTCCATCACAGCTTCGACTCTCACATTATTGAATAAAAAAAATTATCATCTGTAAGCAACAAAAAAAACTCAACCATAGTAGTGAAATTTCGTTGTAGAAAAAGCAACCCTTGAGAAAAAAAAATAAAATTTTCAATCAAGATATACTTTGTTTTAATGATATTAACTTCTTAAAAGGGTATTTTCCAGGACGAATCGGGCCCCACGTTGGGCGCCACCTGTAACGGTTCGAGGTGTTGTCGGCAGAAGAACTTCCTGAGGGGTGTTTCATTTCTCATAAACCAGAGGTGCTACAACCCATGGAACACACAATCACGTCAGCACAGTTGAAACTAGCGCATCGGAAAAACCCTTATAACCTTTCCTTTCCTAACCGCCATTACGACCCCCTACTTACAGGTACAGTGGACCGATCCTGACAGCAGGAAGGAAAGGGTGTTCAGGTTACGATACGGCGTGGCATGCTAGCTTAAGCTCATCCTAGCTCGTCGGTGGTGGGGATTCTTGCCATCGCAACGCTGAACGGTCGTTACGTAAATTGTACATGCCGGTAAAGTTTAAAAAAAAAAAAAAAAGTTCGGGTTCAAATTTAAGGAGCCCGAATTCGACCTGTTAGGATACCCTCCTATAAACATACAAACTTCCAAGTGTGGAGAGCACTAGATGGAATGGCTCTCCGAAGGGTAGCCCACCCACGTATCACAAAAGGATACTACCATGACGGTTATGTCCTCGATTTGTATAACGGTCCCAAATCTGGATAAAAGTGATAATTAGAATATCATCTTTACAAAGTTAACTCAGACAAAATAACGACTAAAATCAAAATCCAAAGAATCAATGCATAGTTTTCATTTTCCTTTTCCCCTTGTCTTCGTTTCTTCCACAGACTACCCTTTTTCCCTTATTGCCACGTCCACCTATGACGTTACTTAAGCCGACCGCATCCTAGGAAATCGCTAATAAAAATTAAGAAAAAAAAGAAATATATCTAAAAATATTTCCATCTGTGGAAACAATAAAAAAAAATTTATATCTTTCAAGATAATGAATGAAATTTTTATTCAAACAAAATTAAAACTAATCCTAACAAACCAAAAATAAATCTACCTATGTATAATATGCGATTTAGAGAAAAAAACCGAAGGAAGCACAAAAGGAATAAAAAAAAGTATAACCAACAGTCGATCGTTATTCAAAATCAATTATTTTTCAAATTCAATTCAATATTATCTACAGTATTTTTTTCTCTATGAGAATCTAATCGTGGATTAATAATTATTATCTTTTGCCTTAAATTTATTACTTTATATTATAATTCGATATTTATAATTTTCGGTAATGTTTTAAATAAAATATTAAAAAAAGGAATTGAAAGTATTTTGAATTTCTCGCAACACAAAGTTAACGTATACAACTTATTACTCTCTCTCTTCTCGCAAGTTACACTGGTATCAATTAAATTGCATGTTTTTTTTTGTTTATATCGATCGAGAAGTTAAAGCTCAAGAGAGTGAGCTACATATAATGAGTGTGAACATACCGACGTGCGAAAGTAGGTATCATGAAAAATTGAATTCAATAAATTTTTTTCAGCAGATTTGAAAAAAACATAGACAAGGGGAAATTTAAAAAAAATCAAGAAGTGCATATACCAACGAGGAATCTGAAGAATAAAGGAAGCTTAAGCATAAACAAAAAATGAAAAATTGAAACTAATTAAAAAAAAAGCAATGTAAAATTTGAAACTAAAGAAAAGAATTTATTTGAACCTGGGCAAAAAAACTATCAACAAATCTTTTTTAATAAACTAATAAAAAAAGTATTTATTTGTGAAAATGTTTCATTAATTTGTATGTCTGGTGTATGTGGCAAAAAAAAATCAAAAGAAATCTGAAGACCGCAAAGAAAAAAAAAGATTTTGTACTTGAATCACTTGAAAATTTGTATGGAAGCTTAAAGGTATGTGTTTAACTAAAATACTATTAAAATTGACCTGCATACAGATGTAATTTATGAAAAAAAAAAATGGGAAAATAAACAACTCGCAGCTGACATAGTACGTTGCTTCCAGAGCTCATACTATCGGTCGACATTGCTTCGTTCCTGTGGTGTACAAAATCAATACAATAATCTGAACAACAATAATTTCGGCTAAGCCAAAAGTACGGATTCAAAAAAAAAAAATGTTTTCTTAATTGTTTAAGTTTGATATTGGTTTCGAATCGAGAGATGATTGACTCAACCGACTAAATAGGGAAAAACTTCTTACCCATTTACTGGACGTTCCATCACAGCTTCGACTCTCACATTATTGAATAAAAAAAATTATTATCTGTAAGCAACAAAAAAAAAAACTCAACCATAGTAGTGAAATTTCGTTGTAGAAAAAGCAACCCTTGAGAAAAAAAAATAAAATTTTCAATCAAGATATACTTTGTTTTAATGATATTAACTTCTTAAAAGGGTATTTTCCAGGACGAATCGGGCCCCACGTTGGGCGCCACCTGTAACGGTTCGAGGTGTTGTCGGCAGAAGAACTTCCTGAGGGGTGTTTCATTTCTCATAAACCAGAGGTGCTACAACCCATGGAACACACAATCACGTCAGCACAGTTGAAACTAGCGCATCGGAAAAATCCTTATAACCTTTCCTTCCCTAACCACCATGACGACCCCCTACTTACATGTACAGTGGACCGATCCTGACAGCAGGAAGGAAAGGGTGTTCAGGTTACGATACGGCGTGGCATGCTAGCTTAAGCTCATCCTAGCTCGTCGGTGGGGGGGATTCTTGCCATCGCAACGCTGAACGGTCGTTACGTAAATTGTACATGCCGGTAAAGTTTAAAAAAAAAAAAAAAAAAAAAGTTCGGGTTCAAATTAAAGGAGCCCGAATTCGACCTGTTAGGATACCCTCCTATAAACATACAAACTTCCAAGTGTGGAGAGCACTAGATGGAATGGCTCTCCGAAGGGTAGCCCACCCACGTATCACAAAAGGATACTACCATGACGGTTATGTCCTCGATTTGTATAACGGTCCCAAATCTGGATAAAAGTGATAATTAGAATATCATCTTTACAAAGTTAACTCAGACAAAATAACGACTAAAATCAAAATCCAAAGAATCAATGCATAGTTTTCATTTTCCTTTTCCCCTTGTCTTCGTTTCTTCCACAGACTTCCCTTTTTCCCTTATTGCCACGTCCACCTATGACGTTACTTAAGCCGACCGCATCCTAGGAAATCGCTGATAAAAATTAAGAAAAAAAAGAAATATATCTAAAAATATTTCCATCTGTGGAAACAATAAAAAAAAATTTATATCTTTCAAGATAATGAATGAAATTTGTATTCAAACAAAATTAAAACTAATCCTAACAAGCCAAAAATAAATCTACCTATGTATAATATGCGATTTAGAGAAAAAAACCGAAGGAAGCACAAAAGGAATAAAAAAAAGTATAACCAACAGTCGATCGTTATTCAAAATCAATTATTTTTTAAATTCAATTCAATATTATCTACAGTATTTATTTCTCTATGAGAATCTAATCGTGGATTAATAATTATTATCTTTTGCCTTATATTGATTACTTTATATTATAATTCAGATACTTATAATTTTCGGTAATGTTTTAAATAAAATATTAAAAAAAGGAATTAAAAGTATTTTGAATTTCTCGCAACACAAAGTTAACGTATTCAACTTATTACTCTCTCTCTTCTCGCAAGTTACACTGGTATCAATTAAATTGCATATTTTTTTTTTGTTTATATCGATCGAGAAGTTAAAGCTCAAGAGAGTGAGCTACATATAATGAGTGTGAACATAACGACGTGCGAAAGTAGGTATCATGAAAAATTGAATTCAATAAATTTTTTTCAGCAGATTTGAATTTGATGCCTATTTATTTATGTTTCATGGTTTTTTCTTTTTACAAAATTGGCAAGCAAAAAATTAGAAATAAAAAGTTACATATTAAAATGAAATTATATTGCCAAGGAAAAAAATGGAATTCGCTTATAATATAATAATAGTACTAGCTTCAAAAATTCACCACAGTACATTTAAATTTTAAATTTCTCTCTCTGAGATTTTTACCATTACCTTTTTTTTATGAAATTCTTAAGAAGGGGGTGAAGCGAATTAAGTTTTATTTGTTCGAACGTAAAAATAGAAACTTACCACAGCTTTTAAATAAATTTCCTTTGAGGTGGTGCACCGGATCATAGGTTGGTGGTCTGGAACTTTACTGTAATTTAACTAAACACTTGAACAGCAAAAGAAATCACTTCATCTTGCCTTTTTTTTTGCACTTTGAAATAAAAAAAAACTGTAGTTCTAATTTTCAATATATTTTTTTTTTATCACCATAGGAAAAAAAAATATGAGGTGAAAAATATAAAAAGTGGATATAGGTGGAATAAATGAAACTAGGAATAATAAAAAAAACTATTATATTGATTTATGTAAGTAGGTCTATTGAAGTAGGTCCTTAACCGCCATTACGACCCCCTACTTACAGGTACAGTGGACCGATCCTGACAGCAGGAAGGAAAGGGTGTTCAGGTTACGATACGGCGTGGCATGCTAGCTTAAGCTCATCCTAGCTCGTCGGTGGTGGGGATTCTTGCCATCGCAACGCTGAACGGTCGTTACGTAAATTGTACATGCCGGTAAAGTTTAAAAAAAAAAAAAAAAAGTTCGGGTTCAAATTAAAGGAGCCCGAATTCGACCTGTTAGGATACCCTCCTATAAACATACAAACTTCCAAGTGTGGAGAGCACTAGATGGAATGGCTCTCCGAAGGGTAGCCCACCCACGTATCACAAAAGGATACTACCATGACGGTTATGTCCTCGATTTGTATAACGGTCCCAAATCTGGATAAAAGTGATAATTAGAATATCATCTTTACAAAGTTAACTCAGACAAAATAACGACTAAAATCAAAATCCAAAGAATCAATGCATAGTTTTCATTTTCCTTTTCCCCTTGTCTCGTTTCTTCCACAGACTACCCTTTTTCCCTTATTGCCACGTCCACCTATGACGTTACTTAAGCCGACCGCATCCTAGGAAATCGCTAATAAAAATTAAGAAAAAAAAGAAATATATCTAAAAATATTTCCATCTGTGGAAACAATAAAAAAAAAATTATATCTTTCAAGATAATGAATGAAATTTTTATTCAAACAAAATTAAAACTAATCCTAACAAGCCAAAAATAAATCTACCTATGTATAATATGCGATTTAGAGAAAAAAACCGAAGGAAGCACAAAAGGAATAAAAAAAAGTATAACCAACAGTCGATCGTTATTCAAAATCAATTATTTTTTAAATTCAATTCAATATTATCTACAGTATTTATTTCTCTATGAGAATCTAATCGTGGATTAATAATTATTATCTTTTGCCTTATATTGATTACTTTATATTATAATTCGATATTTATAATTTTCGGTAATGTTTTAAATAAAATATTAAAAAAAGGAATTGAAAGTATTTTGAATTTCTCGCAACACAAAGTTAACGTATACAACTTATTACTCTCTCTCTTCTCGCAAGTTACACTGAGAGTGAGCTACATATAATGAGTGTGAACATAACGACGTGCGAAAGTAGGTATCCTGAAAAATTGAATTCAATAAATTTTTTTCAGCAGATTTGAAAAAAACATAGACAAGGGGAAATTTAAAAAAAATCAAGAAGTGCACATACCAACGAGGAATCTGAAGAATAAAGGAAGCTTAAGCATAAACAAAAAAAGAAAAATTGAAACTAATTAAAAAAAAAAGCAATGTAAGATTTGAAACTAAAGAAAAGAATTTATTTGAACCTGGGCAAAAAAACTATCAACAAATCTATTTTAATATTCTATTTGTATGTCTGGTGTATGTGGCAAAAAAAATCAAAAGAAATCTGAAGACCGCAAAGAAAAAAAAAGATTTTGTACTTGAATCACTTGAAAATTTGTATGGAAGCTTAAAGGTATGTGTTTAACTAAAATACTATTAAAATTGACCTGCATACAGATGTAATTTATGAAAAAAAAAAAATGGGAAAATAAACAACTCGCAGCTGACATAGCACGTTGCTTCCAGAGCTCATACTATCGGTCGACATTGCTTCGTTCCTGTGGTGTACAAAATCAATACAATAATCTGAACAACAATAATTTCGGCTAAGCCAAAAGTACGGATTCAAAAAAAAAAATGTTTTCTTAATTGTTTAAGTTTGATATTGGTTTCGAATCGAGAGATGATTGACTCAACCGACTAAATAGGGAAAAACTTCTTACCCATTTACTGGACGTTCCATCACAGCTTCGACTCTCACATTATTGAATAAAAAAAATTATTATCTGTAAGCAACAAAAAAAAAACTCAACCATAGTAGTGAAATTTCGTTGTAGAAAAAGCAACCCTTGAGAAAAAAAAATAAAATTTTCAATCAAGATATACTTTGTTTTAATGATATTAACTTCTTAAAAGGGTATTTTCCAGGACGAATCGGGCCCCACGTTGGGCGCCACCTGTAACGGTTCGAGGTGTTGTCGGCAGAAGAACTTCCTGAGGGGTGTTTCATTTCTCATAAACCAGAGGTGCTACAACCCATGGAACACACAATCACGTCAGCACAGTTGAAACTAGCGCATCGGAAAAATCCTTATAACCTTTCCTTCCCTAACCACCATTACGACCCCCTACTTACAGGTACAGTGGACCGATCCTGACAGCGGGAAGGAAAGGGTGTTCAGGTTACGATACGGCGTGGCATGCTAGCTTAAGCTCATCCTAGCTCGTCGGTGGGGGGGATTCTTGCCATCGCAACGCTGAACGGTCGTTACGTAAATTGTACATGCCGGTAAAGTTAAAAAAAAAAAAAAAAAAAAAGTTCGGGTTCAAATTAAAGGAGCCCGAATTCGACCTGTTAGGATACCCTCCTATAAACATACAAACTTCCAAGTGTGGAGAGCACTAGATGGAATGGCTCTCCGAAGGGTAGCCCACCCACGTATCACAAAAGGATACTACCATGACGGTTATGTCCTCGATTTGTATAACGGTCCCAAATCTGGATAAAAGTGATAATTAGAATATCATCTTTACAAAGTTAACTCAGACAAAATAACGACTAAAATCAAAATCCAAAGAATCAATGCATAGTTTTCATTTTCCTTTTCCCCTTGTCTTCGTTTCTTCCACAGACTTCCCTTTTTCCCTTATTGCCACGTCCACCTATGACGTTACTTAAGCCGACCGCATCCTAGGAAATCGCTGATAAAAATTAAGAAAAAAAAGAAATATATCTAAAAATATTTCCATCTGTGGAAACAATAAAAAAAAATTTATATCTTTCAAGATAATGAATGAAATTTGTATTCAAACAAAATTAAAACTAATCCTAACAAGCCAAAAATAAATCTACCTATGTATAATATGCGATTTAGAGAAAAAAACCGAAGGAAGCACTAAAGGAATAAAAAAAAGTATAACCAACAGTCGATCGTTATTCAAAATCAATTATTTTTTAAATTCAATTCAATATTATCTACAGTATTTATTTCTCTATGAGAATCTAATCGTGGATTAATAATTATTATCTTTTGCCTTATATTGATTACTTTATATTATAATTCAGATACTTATAATTTTCGGTAATGTTTTAAATAAAATATTAAAAAAAGGAATTAAAAGTATTTTGAATTTCTCGCAACACAAAGTTAACGTATTCAACTTATTACTCTCTCTCTTCTCGCAAGTTACACTGGTATCAATTAAATTGCATATTTTTTTTTTGTTTATATCGATCGAGAAGTTAAAGCTCAAGAGAGTGAGCTACATATAATGAGTGTGAACATAACGACGTGCGAAAGTAGGTATCATGAAAAATTGAATTCAATAAATTTTTTTCAGCAGATTTGAATTTGATGCCTATTTATTTATGTTTCATGGTTTTTTCTTTTTACAAAATTGGCAAGCAAAAAATTAGAAATAAAAAGTTACATATTAAAAAGAAATTATATTGCCAAGGAAAAAAATGGAATTCGCTTATAATATAATAATAGTACTAGCTTCAAAAATTCACCACAGTACATTTAAATTTTAAATTTCTCTCTCTGAGATTTTTACCATTACCTTTTTTTTATGAAATTCTTAAGAAGGGGGTGAAGCGAATTAAGTTTTATTTGTTCGAACGTTCAATATAATTTAAAAATAGAAACTTACCACAGCTTTTAAATAAATTTCCTTTGAGGTGGTGCACCGGATCATAGGTTGGTGGTCTGGAACTTTACTGTAATTTAACTAAACACTTGAACAGCAAAAGAAATCACTTCATCTTGCCTTTTTTTTTGCACTTTGAAATAAAAAAAAACTGTAGTTCTAATTTTCAATATATTTTTTTTTTATCACCATAGGAAAAAAAAATATGAGGTGAAAAATATAAAAAGTGGATATAGGTGGAATAAATGAAACTAGGAATAATAAAAAAAACTATTATATTGATTTATGTAAGTAGGTCTATTGAAGTAGGTCCCTAACCGCCATTACGACCCCCTACTTACAGGTACAGTGGACCGATCCTGACAGCAGGAAGGAAAGGGTGTTCAGGTTACGATACGGCGTGGCATGCTAGCTTAAGCTCATCCTAGCTCGTCGGTGGTGGGGATTCTTGCCATCGCAACGCTGAACGGTCGTTACGTAAATTGTACATGCCGGTAAAGTTTAAAAAAAAAAAAAAAAAGTTCGGGTTCAAATTAAAGGAGCCCGAATTCGACCTGTTAGGATACCCTCCTATAAACATACAAACTTCCAAGTGTGGAGAGCACTAGATGGAATGGCTCTCCGAAGGGTAGCCCACCCACGTATCACAAAAGGATACTACCATGACGGTTATGTCCTCGATTTGTATAACGGTCCCAAATCTGGATAAAAGTGAAAATTAGAATATCATCTTTACAAAGTTAACTCAGACAAAATAACGACTAAAATCAAAATCCAAAGAATCAATGCATAGTTTTCATTTTCCTTTTCCCCTTGTCTTCGTTTCTTCCACAGACTACCCTTTTTCCCTTATTGCCACGTCCACCTATGACGTTACTTAAGCCGACCGCATCCTAGGAAATCGCTAATAAAAATTAAGAAAAAAAAGAAATATATCTAAAAATATTTCCATCTGTGGAAACAATAAAAAAAAAATTATATCTTTCAAGATAATGAATGAAATTTTTATTCAAACAAAATTAAAACTAATCCTAACAAGCCAAAAATAAATCTACCTATGTATAATATGCGATTTAGAGAAAAAAACCGAAGGAAGCACAAAAGGAATAAAAAAAAGTATAACCAACAGTCGATCGTTATTCAAAATCAATTATTTTTTAAATTCAATTCAATATTATCTACAGTATTTATTTCTCTATGAGAATCTAATCGTGGATTAATAATTATTATCTTTTGCCTTATATTGATTACTTTATATTATAATTCGATATTTATAATTTTCGGTAATGTTTTAAATAAAATATTAAAAAAAGGAATTGAAAGTATTTTGAATTTCTCGCAACACAAAGTTAACGTATACAACTTATTACTCTCTCTCTTCTCGCAAGTTACACTGGTATCAATTAAATTGCATGTTTTTTTTTGTTTATACCGATCGAGAAGTTAAAGCTCAAGAGAGTGAGCTACATATAATGAGTGTGAACATAACGACGTGTGAAAGTAGGTATCCTGAAAAATTGAATTCAATAAATTTTTTTCAGCAGATTTGAAAAAAACATAGACAAGGGGAAATTTAAAAAAAATCAAGAAGTGCACATACCAACGAGGAATCTGAAGAATAAAGGAAGCTTAAGCATAAACAAAAAAAGAAAAATTGAAACTAATTAAAAAAAAAGCAATGTAAGATTTGAAACTAAAGAAAAGAATTTATTTGAACCTGGGCAAAAAAACTATCAACAAATCTATTTTAATAAACTAATAAAAAAAGTATTTATTTGTGAAAATGTTTCATTAATTTGTATGTCTGGTGTATGTGGCAAAAAAAATCAAAAGAAATCTGAAGACCGCAAAGAAAAAAAAAGATTTTGTACTTGAATCACTTGAAAATTTGTATGGAAGCTTAAAGGTATGTGTTTAACTAAAATACTATTAAAATTGACCTGCATACAGATGTAATTTATGAAAAAAAAAAAATGGGAAAATAAACAACTCGCAGCTGACATAGCACGTTGCTTCCAGAGCTCATACTATCGGTCGACATTGCTTCGTTCCTGTGGTGTACAAAATCAATACAATAATCTGAACAACAATAATTTCGGCTAAGCCAAAAGTACGGATTCAAAAAAAAAAATGTTTTCTTAATTGTTTAAGTTTGATATTGGTTTCGAATCGAGAGATGATTGACTCAACCGACTAAATAGGGAAAAACTTCTTACCCATTTACTGGACGTTCCATCACAGCTTCGACTCTCACATTATTGAATAAAAAAAATTATTATCTGTAAGCAACAAAAAAAAACTCAACCATAGTAGTGAAATTTCGTTGTAGAAAAAGCAACCCTTGAGAAAAAAAAATAAAATTTTCAATCAAGATATACTTTGTTTTAATGATATTAACTTCTTAAAAGGGTATTTTCCAGGACGAATCGGGCCCCACGTTGGGCGCCACCTGTAACGGTTCGAGGTGTTGTCGGCAGAAGAACTTCCTGAGGGGTGTTTCATTTCTCATAAACCAGAGGTGCTACAACCCATGGAACACACAATCACGTCAGCACAGTTGAAACTAGCGCATCGGAAAAATCCTTATAACCTTTCCTTCCCTAACCACCATTACGACCCCCTACTTACAGGTACAGTGGACCGATCCTGACAGCGGGAAGGAAAGGGTGTTCAGGTTACGATACGGCGTGGCATGCTAGCTTAAGCTCATCCTAGCTCGTCGGTGGGGGGGATTCTTGCCATCGCAACGCTGAACGGTCGTTACGTAAATTGTACATGCCGGTAAAGTTAAAAAAAAAAAAAAAAAAAAGTTCGGGTTCAAATTAAAGGAGCCCGAATTCGACCTGTTAGGATACCCTCCTATAAACATACAAACTTCCAAGTGTGGAGAGCACTAGATGGAATGGCTCTCCGAAGGGTAGCCCACCCACGTATCACAAAAGGATACTACCATGACGGTTATGTCCTCGATTTGTATAACGGTCCCAAATCTGGATAAAAGTGATAATTAGAATATCATCTTTACAAAGTTAACTCAGACAAAATAACGACGTTTTCATTTTCCTTTTCCCCTTGTCTTCGTTTCTTCCACAGACTTCCCTTTTTCCCTTATTGCCACGTCCACCTATGACGTTACTTAAGCCGACCGCATCCTAGGAAATCGCTGATAAAAATTAAGAAAAAAAAGAAATATATCTAAAAATATTTCCATCTGTGGAAACAATAAAAAAAAATTTATATCTTTCAAGATAATGAATGAAATTTGTATTCAAACAAAATTAAAACTAATCCTAACAAGCCAAAAATAAATCTACCTATGTATAATATGCGATTTAGAGAAAAAAACCGAAGGAAGCACAAAAGGAATAAAAAAAAGTATAACCAACAGTCGATCGTTATTCAAAATCAATTATTTTTTAAATTCAATTCAATATTATCTACAGTATTTATTTCTCTATGAGAATCTAATCGTGGATTAATAATTATTATCTTTTGCCTTATATTGATTACTTTATATTATAATTCAGATACTTATAATTTTCGGTAATGTTTTAAATAAAATATTAAAAAAAGGAATTAAAAGTATTTTGAATTTCTCGCAACACAAAGTTAACGTATTCAACTTATTACTCTCTCTCTTCTCGCAAGTTACACTGGTATCCATTAAATTGCATATTTTTTTTTGTTTATATCGATCGAGAAGTTAAAGCTCAAGAGAGTGAGCTACATATAATGAGTGTGAACATAACGACGTGCGAAAGTAGGTATCATGAAAAATTGAATTCAATAAATTTTTTTCAGCAGATTTGAATTTGATGCCTATTTATTTATGTTTCATGGTTTTTTCTTTTTACAAAATTGGCAAGCAAAAAATTAGAAATAAAAAGTTACATATTAAAAAGAAATTATATTGCCAAGGAAAAAAATGGAATTCGCTTATAATATAATAATAGTACTAGCTTCAAAAATTCACCACAGTACATTTAAATTTTAAATTTCTCTCTCTGAGATTTTTACCATTACCTTTTTTTTATGAAATTCTTAAGAAGGGGGTGAAGCGAATTAAGTTTTATTTGTTCGAACGTTCAATATAATTTAAAAATAGAAACTTACCACAGCTTTTAAATAAATTTCCTTTGAGGTGGTGCACCGGATCATAGGTTGGTGGTCTGGAACTTTACTGTAATTTAACTAAACACTTGAACAGCAAAAGAAATCACTTCATCTTGCCTTTTTTTTGCACTTTGAAATAAAAAAAAACTGTAGTTCTAATTTTCAATATATTTTTTTTTTATCACCATAGGAAAAAAAATATGAGGTGAAAAATATAAAAAGTGGATATAGGTGGAATAAATGAAACTAGGAATAATAAAAAAAACTATTATATTGATTTATGTAAGTAGGTCTATTGAAGTTAAATAACGCGGTGAGATGATGAGGTTAAAGATACAGGAGATGATGATGGGAATGGTGATGCTGGGTACAGATGATGGAGCTTTGACTATAGAATTTTTGCACGGCACGTCTATATCAAACTTGTGAAGTCGGAAAAGACTCCAATAATTCACATGCTGGTAGTTTCTTTTTTTTTGTTTGGTGTGTGATGTAGGAAGGTGACTGTTTTTGGGTACAGTCTGCCAGTCTTTAGTTCAAATTGTTAATTGTTCTACGTGTACCTGGATGCACACCGAGAGATCACTTTGGGGGCTTTTTGTGTTGCTTTTAATGTAGATTGGCCAATAAGGTGTTTTGCAACCTGAATTTTTGGATGGTGATTTTGGGGACCCGATTATTGCAGTTCGTCTTACCTTTTTTATTTTCTTTGAGTTTTGCACGCAAGATTAATGGAGCATAAGGCATATAAGTATTTTTGTTTGTTATAGTAATACGTTGGGCATTATTTTTATGCGATGCCTTCGTTGGGATTTACTTTTTAAAAATTTACCCGAGTAATTTACGATTTCTTACGAAATTTGATTAGATTTAGATTTTAGGGCACGCGGATAGATTTTCGAAGGGCTTTTTGTAGCACATGGAGTTTTATTTTCAATTTAGGTTTTAGGTGTTTATAAACGCAAACTTAAAATATCACGGCCCAATAAACGGTTGATTTTATATATTATAGATATATATTTATATACTTATTAAGTGCGGATGGCAAAAGATTAAAATTTAATTTTTTTTTTAACTGCCCAACAGACGAAACTGATCACACCAAATATTAGACACCAAAAGAGACCGACATTTTGTCAATCACGCCTTTTATAGCCGGTCGGCAACCCTTAAAGCATCCGACATTTCGTGCGAGAGAGAGAGTCCCAATATGGCGATGGAAATGATTCCGGAAGGCACTTTTCATGGCCGAATCCTTGACCAAAATATTAAACTTCTTATCTTAAAATTCATTTCCGATTTTTTTTAGAAAAGGTGCGACAAGATTTCAATTCCCTGGTCAAAATTGGCGTAGAAAATACGTCCCGGAAACGCTTTCATGACAGAAAATACCAGAAATTTACATATGTGTGTGTTCTCTTATTTTTTTCCATTTGTCGACATAACATATTTAAAATCTCTCTTAAAAAAGATCTCTTCAAAATCCACTTCATAAAATGGAAGTTGTCAGCCATTTGACGACATAGTGGGCTCTATTGGCACATGGAGTCACGGCACCTAGCAGCCAGCGCGTGAAACTAACAAACGAGATAGATTTCTTTTCCATTTGACGTTCAATGCATTTCCCGTAAGAGAAAAAGAAAAACAGCTCGTAGAAACATTATTTTAACAAATTAATTTTATATGAACGGTTGTTTGTATTATAATTGCAATAGAATAATTAAACATGCTAGTTTGCAAATCAAACGTAAAATATATCGAAACTTATTACTAATTTGCTTTATTTTGCAGATGAAATATGTAAACAAACGTGCTTTTTTGTTGTTGTTTTCCAAAATGGATGCAAGGCGTCAGTCAGAACGATATCATGTGCGTAGGTAGGTAGTAGTTTAGGGGGCTAGAGTTTCTTATGGATTTTAATAAAACATTAATTTTCCTTTTTATTTAAGTAAAGAATGAAGTAGAAATGTTAAAGGTCCACTTTAGTGATCGTAAGAAAAAAAGATAATACCAGGAAATTATGTGTTGCACCAATAATTGCGGTTTTCTATTTTTCGATTAATTTCGTTCACTTTTGCTTTCGTAAAAATAGAATTATAACAGTCAAAAGCGCTCACTTAAGTAAATGTAATAAGCCAACGAAAATTAGTTTTCCAAATTATCAAAAGGAGTCACCTATAATGCACTTTATAAATTATTGGGGCATCATTTGATTTCTCTGTGTTCGTGTGTTTATCCTACCACGTAAGTTTCTTTCTAAGAATAATTTTTTAACGTAATTTCGGGCAAAAAAAACTTTTATCCTCCATTTAAAAAAAGATTAGCACTCTTTTAAAGTAAACTCTTCTTAAAAATAGAACTAATTAAGAGTGATCGAGCTTGACCTTCATTCATACCTTGCCTCTTTTGTAAACCATCATCAGCTCTGCATTAGGCGTGTTTCTTTTTTAGTTCAGAGCAGACCCTGAACTGTAAAACAAAAAATTGTGTTTCTTTTTTACCTCTTCAAATTTGTGTTTCTTTCTTAGTTCTGAACGTGTTCTGAGCTTGTTCAGAGCGCGCTCTATGAGATCTGAATAAAATAACTGAGCAGACCGAGTTGAATGCGGAACACAAGCATTTGATAGATGAAATTGAAAAAAAGTGACAGTTTAGTGTTCAGGTGTGTTTCAAAAATAATTCTGAGCGCTCGGAACGAGAACACGCTTTGTTCAGAGGATGTTCAGAGCATGCTCGTTATGCTCGGACTCTGTTCAGAACTCTTTTCTGAGCTAAAAAAGAAAAACGCCTATTACCTTTTCTTTTATTATAATATTGAATTGAATTGAATGTCATTGATTGAACGGAAGGTTCAGGTTTTTGATAACTGAATACCAGATACTCTCAAACTTCATCGACTGTTGCTTTTGAAATATGTGTAGGTAAATAAACTAGATCGTTTCCCACAAAACTTGTACATTTCCAAGTATAAACGAAAGAAATGGATAAGAAAAGAAACGAAACGCTGCAAAATAAATTTAAAATAAATCTCTTGTTGACCCATGCCCGAGAAAAAGTCTAATGTTCAGACTGTAGCCAGCCGGGCTCACTTTTTGAAAAGAATCTACCTTTTAATGTCTTTCGAATGAAAAACTCCTAATGATTTTCCGTTTTCATCTTCCAATTAATAAAGATTATTTCCTATAAGCTTTCTTATTTTTGACTTTGTAAATTATGGGCATAGTTTGGCTTTAATCTTTTTTGCAGCGTCACTCAGCACAAATCTTATCTTATAGACAACATCGCTGACATTATACTTCACATGTTTGCTTCGGGTATTGTACCTATGTATGTTCATAAACTCGATGTGCTCTTTGGAGAGCATTTTTTATAGCTGAATGAATAATGTTCATTTTTGATGATTTAGGAACGACGTTGAGTTCAGAGTTGTTAATTTTTTAATTTACGAAGAAGTTCGAATTCAGACGCATGTTCAACCATTTTCAGGCCAAACAAAGCCTCATAAGGAGACATACCTATAGCCGAATGGATAGCTGTTCTGAGAGCACAGGTTATAGCGGGAAGTTGTACATCCCAATTCCTTTCCAATTCATCTCCTATGCAGCAAGAATGGAGCGGTTATCACGCTCGCTAGCATTAGCTTGCGGCGCATATGAAGCAGTTTTAACATGCTGAATCCCATACGAAGATAATAACTTCGAAAAGTTTTTGCTCATAAATTGTTTACCGTTATCCGTTAAAATAGATTCAGGCACACCAAACATACATAGAACATCTTCATTTAAAAATTTAACTGCGGTTTCTGATGTGGCAGTTCTTAAGGCTTTAATAACCACAAATTTGGTTAACTGATCTAGAGCGATGATTATGTAGACGTTGCCTTTTTTTGTTCGAGGGTATGGCCCAAGTAAATCCATATAGATGTGTTGGAACGGACGTTCCACTTCGAAGGCCTTTCCCATTGGTCGTCGTAATATCTGATTGGAAGCTTTGGACATCTTACAAATTTCACAACTATTCACGTAAGTCTTTAGGTGCCAGTTATAGCTATCATTGGAAACCATCTTTGAAAAAGTTAGCTGTTGATTTTGAGACCCTTCAAAATTTTAATCATTGAATATTTTAATGCAGAAATATAGCTTGCGACTTCAAAATTATTTATCTTGCAATAAAATTCGTTTTTACCCATATCTTCCCCATAACGTAACTTTTAATTTTTTCAATGATCATTGGTAAGGTAGTTTATCATTGAAAATTAAAAGTCATTTTATGAGAAAAGATGTGCCAAATTGAATATTTTTTTATCTGAAAATAATAATTAAGTCAATAAGCTTTACTTTGGCATCAAAATAATCATTTATTTATTCTTCAAAATCTCTCAAAATTGGCAATTAATTTTTTCAATGATGGTTTTCAAGGATAGCTATAACTGGCCCCTTACCTGTGAAGCCATGTTCGGCCAAAAGAATTGCTGTCGCAACCCATGTAGAATTTTACGGAAGCCACCATACTTTGGCCGATGAGCCAAGGTAATCAGTTGGGTAGTCAGCTGCGATGGAATCCATAACTTCCATCCTAGGTCATCCTGTAAGGGATTCCCTGTGCTGTGTTGGACCTTTTTGTACACGAAATTGTCCGAGACTTGAAGGTCTGGCAGCTGTTCATTTTGTTTTATGATGGTGTCAATGATCTGAACATATTCCTCAGATTTAAAACTGGGATCTGTTAGATCTATGTGCAGCACATCAGAAGGATATTCCTCCGAAAAGGCATCTAGATTCAATACTTCGGCTGCATAAACTCTTGACAGAGCGTCCGGCACGACATGCTGCGAACCTTTACGATGCTCGATATCGAAGTCATAGCCTTGAAGTTTCAGACTCAACCGAGCTAATACGCTGAGGTCCTTTTGAATCATTGCCACTTTAAACTGGCATCGTCGGTCACTACTTTAAAGTGGTATCCTTCCACATAGGGTCGAAACTGTTGTATACTCATAACCGCGGCCAAGCACTCCCGCTCAGTGACACTATAATTACACTGAGCCTTGTTCAACTTGTGCGAATAGAAGAAGATGGGGCGTTCATTGTCTTCGTCGTCCGTCTGACATAAGACGCCTCCAATACCGGTCGATGAAGCATCGCACAAAATGACGAAAGGCTTAGTATAATCAGGGTTCACTAATACGGTTGCCGATGTCAGTATGTCCTTAATTTGTTGAAAGAATTCTAACGCTTCCTTAGTTAATTTGAATTTGGTGTTCCTTTTTAGTGTATTTGCGATGGGAGCAGCGAGGGTACTATAATCTCTCACGAACCTGCGATACCACCCAGGCATACCAATGAACCTACGTACTTGTCTCTGATTTTGTGGAATAGGAAAATCTATAATGCCAGAAACCTTTGCAGGGTCAGTCTTAAGACAACCATCGCCGATAATATAACCTAGGTATTTCAGTTCCTTGAAACAAAACTTAGATTTTTCAAGGTTAATTGTTAAACCTGCAGCCTTAAGTTTTTCAGCGACGATGTTTAAGTAACGAATATGTTCCTCAAAGATACGTGTGACTATCAGAAGATCGGTCAAGTAAACAAAAACTGTTTCTTTTAATTCCTGGGGCACCACTTTGTCCATTAACTTGCAAAGACGCTGGGGTGCATTGCAAAGGCCAAAGGGCCATTACCTTGAATTGGTATAGAGGCCTGCCAGGAACCGTGAACGCCGTCTTTTCCCGTGAAGACTTCACCCACACTAGAAATATAGTGTGTATCTGAAATACGACTAAGCAGACCCTGTATATGAGGCAAAGGATAGGTACTTTTCTTCGTTTTTTCGTTAACTTTTCGGTAATCTAGGCACATTCGGTTCTTACCAGGCTTTCGTATCAAGACTACCGGAGAGCTCCATGGGCTATTGCTCTCTTCAATTATACCCATATCAAGTAACCTATTCAATTTCTCATATAATAGCTCTTAGAGAAACAGGATAGTGTTGTTGTTTTATCGGCTCCGCATCCCCTGTGTCGATTTCATGTTCCTCCAGCGTGGTTTGACCTAAACCAAGAGTGGCAAAGGATGGGAACATACTGATGGCTGTTTGAAGTTTACAGAATTCTTCCCCCGATAGCTTACGCATCTCTGAGGACGTATTATTTAACGAGAAGCTAATTAGTGAAATTTCAGAAATTAATTGAGGAGCTATATTGAAAGATTCCAGAAATTTATCCCTAGATACAATTTTTGTTGTATCGAAGGAACTATATACATTTCAGTCTTTTTGGTAACGTTTTTGTAGGTGATATCAGCCTCAAATTTACCCGTGATAGGTTGACTACGACCATCCGCTGTTCTGACATTGGATGAGAACCGTGTACAAACAACTTTATGTTTATTGAGAAAATCATCGCCGTCTATACCCAGGCAACTTATGCTAGCACCACTGTCTAGCAAACCTAGCATACTTTCGCCAAAAATGTTTACATTGGCATAAGGGCGAGGATCATCAGAACAACACAAAGTTGTTGCTTCTATGTTTTTTAACGCATTCCTCCTATTTTTCTTTCGTTCTCGAATCCTAGCTATTCTACCAGAAACAGGAGGCTTTGAACAACCGAAAATCCTATCCCTGGCAGCATAATAACTTATTTGTCGTTCGTGTAGACTTTTTAACGGATAAGCTTTCGGTGGTGATATATTTGTTTCTAACTTTTCTACATTATTTGGTCTTTTCAAAATCTGAACTTGAACATTTCTGGGTCCGGTTTCTGGTTCCGCGAGCAAGCCATTCCGGTCAACGGATTGCTCTTGCGAGAGTTTCCCGCACATTTAGGGCTTGTGCATAGAGGTGAAGTTGTACCGTTTTTACCGCAACGTTAACAAAACAGAGATCTTTTTGGGTCTGAACACTCCATGTAACTGTGGCCTAGCTTCTTGCAGTTCCAGCAGGTATAATTGCTGGTATCTCGTTGCATCTGCGTAGTAGCCCGTAGCGTAATGGTTAGTGCGTTCGACTGTGACGCTGGAGGTCTGTGGTTCGCTTCCCAGCCTCGTCCAACTAAAAGCTAAAAAGTTTTTTTTCAGGGCTACTGCCTCTTGCGAATTGACAAATCCTCCAAGAGTAACACTTGTCACGAATAAGTGCTTGTCGTCTAGCCGTTCGGATTCGGCATAAAATTGTAGGTCCCTTCCATTCCTGTCGAAAGGCGCATACAGGAATGGTTGCGAGTTGTTAGTCACTAGGCCCTGGTTCTTCATGAGGCGTTGTGCCACCCGATTTTTTTTTATTTTTTTTCTTCGTTGCATCTGCAAGGCTTCAACTGAGACTATTCCTGGCTCTGCGACTTCTTCATTTACTTCAAACTCACTAACATTTCTACGAAAGGGTTGACTTACGGAATTTCGAATCTTCTGTTTGTTTTGGTCTTTGAGATATTTTTCCATATTACGGCAAACATAAGCCAGTTCGTTCAGACTCTGAGCCATAAAAGTCAACAACAACTCTCCCATTCTACTGTTAACGTTTTTTTTGATTAGTATTAGTAACTCATGATTTGGCTTTGGATAAAGCAAACGCATATTCAGCTTTTGAATAGCCAAACAAAAAAATCGTAAAAAATTTCGTAAGGTTGCTGACGACAGTCGTATAATTTCATCGAAAGCTCAGCATCTGTCTCAAGAGACCGAAACTGTTCAATCAATGCAAACCTAAGTCCAGGCCAATCTATTCTGGGTTTGGCTTTACGGAAGACCCAATACCAATCTTCAACCTATCCGGTTATGAAATGATGAAAGTTCGCTTCAATCTCTGGCCATGAAGATGGGTAGGTTTGCTTTAATAGTTCTAATTTAAAAAGAAAATCATCAACGGTCATCTTAATGTTATCAAACTTTAAACCCCACTTGTGGTAGGCAAGAAATTTGTAACTAGAACCAGAATTTAAATTCTGTTTTGATTGACTGGGTTGTTGAATGGTACATGTGTCATTATTCATGTTTCTGATACGCGTCAGAAACTCGCCTGCATTATGGTTTAGACTCGAGTAATTTACCCTTGATGCTGAGTCCGGGATGTTTTGAACAGGAGGAATGGGCTCTTAGCTAGGGGAGCTCCTCTGCGGACTTCATATTCGCTTGGAACAGAAGGAGTAGCTTGTCTTAGGGTTTCTCGGATGATCTCCGCCATTAATTTTTCATTTCAACCCTATTGGCTTCTAATTCTTTGCGAATTACCTGCAGATCCTCTACTCTACTAACCCCTATCGAAGCAGTTACAAGACCTTGAATGTAAGACGTCTAGTTCGTCCTGATTGTTTAATTGCTGTGGAGGTAGTATCCAACTATCCCTATTTCCTAGAAAGTCTTGAGATCCCATTGGCATGTCTGGGTTGGCATCTTTGGCAGACGGGTCCCCTTCGGGAGGGACTTGATTTGGCGGATTTGTGGGCGGTGGCAGTGGTCTTGTTCCTAAATTGGACAGATCAGGGTTTGAATTACTGGCCATGGCGCCGCGTTGAAGGCTTTTGTTGTCAGAACCACGAATTGATTTAATGTTTCCGCGTCCACGTATTTTTTGACCTGATCCGCGTCCATGTGCGTTAAGACTAGATCCACGACCACGAAGGAATTAAATGGGTGCCTGAACACGAGCGGAACGTAAGTTGTGGGTCTTCCTATCCTCAACTGAAGACATAAGGTTATTTAACCTACCTGTGCTTCTTAACCTCTCTTATAACAACCAGATTGGAAGGAAATAAAAATAACTAAGCCCTTGATAAGATTACTTAAAACAATTTATAAAAAAAAAACATAGACAAATAGAAATTTATTAAAAATCAAGAAATGCATATACCAACGAGGAATCTGAAGAATAAAGGAAGCTTAAGCATAAACAAAAAAAGAAAAATTGAAACTAATTAAAAAAAAAAGCAATGTAAAATTTGAAACTAAAGAAAAGAATTTATTTGAATCTGGGCAAAAAAAACTATCAACAAATCTATTTTAATAAACTAATAAAAAAGTATTTATTTGTGAAAATGTTTCATTAATTTGTATGTCTGGTGTATGTGGCAAAAAAAAATCAAAAGAAATCTGAAGACCGCAGAAGAAAAAAAAAGATTTTGTACTTGAATCACTTGAAAATTTGTATGGAAGCTTAAAGGTATGTGTTTAACTAAAATACTATTAAAATTGACTTGCATACAGATGTAATTCACTAGGCCCTGGTTCTTCATGAGGCGTTGTGCCACCCGATTTTTTTTTATTTTTTTTCTTCGTTGCATCTGCAAAGCTTCAACTGAGACTATTCCTGGCTCTGCGACTTCTTCATTTACTTCAAACTCACTAACATTTCTACGAAAGGGTTGACTTACGGAATTTCGAATCTTCTGTTTGTTTTGGTCTTTGAGATATTTTTCCATATTACGGCAAACATAAGCCAGTTCGTTCAGACTCTGAGCCATAAAAGTCAACAACAACTCTCCCATTCTACTGTTAACGTTTTTTTTGATTAGTATTAGTAACTCATGATTTGACTTTGGATAAAGCAAACGCATATTCAGCTTTTGAATAGCCAAACAAAAAAATCGTAAAAAATTTCGTAAGGTTGCTGACGACAGTCGTATAATTTCATCGAAAGCTCAGCATCTGTCTCAAGAGACCGAAACTGTTCAATCAATGCAAACCTAAGTCCAGGCCAATCTATTCTGGGTTTGGCTTTACGGAAGACCCAATACCAATCTTCAACCTGTCCGGTTATGAAATGATGAAAGTTCGCTTCAATCTCTGGCCATGAAGATGGGTAGGTTTGCTTTAATAGTTCTAATTTAAAAAGAAAATCATCAACGGTCATCTTAATGTTATCAAACTTTAAACCCCACTTGTGGTAGGCAAGAAATTTGTAACTAGAACCAGAATTTAAATTCTGTTTTGATTGACTGGGTTGTTGAATGGTACATGTGTCATTATTCATGTTTCTGATACGCGTCAGAAACTCGTCTGCATTATGGTTTAGACTCGAGTAATTTACCCTTGATGCTGAGTCCGGGATGTTTTGAACAGGAGGAATGGGCTCTTAGCTAGGGGAGCTCGTCTGCGGACTTCATATTCGCTTGGAACAGAAGGAGTAGCTTGTCTTAGGGTTTCTCGGATGATCTCCGCCATTAATTTTTCATTTCAACCCTATTGGCTTCTAATTCTTTGCGAATTACCTGCAGATCCTCTACTCTACTAACCCCTATCGAAGCAGTTACAAGACCTTGAATGTAAGACGTCTAGTTCGTCCTGATTGTTTAATTGCTGTGGAGGTAGTATCCAACTATCCCTATTTCCTAGAAAGTCTTGAGATCCCATTGGCATGTCTGGGTTGGCATCTTTGGCAGACGGGTCCCCTTCGGGAGGGACTTGATTTGGCGGATTTGTGGGCGGTGGCAGTGGTCTTGTTCCTAAATTGGACAGATCAGGGTTTGAATTACTGGCCATGGCTCCGCGTTGAAGGCTTTTGTTGTCAGAACCACGAATTGATTTAATGTTTCCGCGTCCACGTATTTTTTGACCTGATCCGCGTCCATGTGCGTTAAGACTAGATCCACGACCACGAAGGAATTAAATGGGTGCCTGAACACGAGCGGAACGTAAGTTGTGGGTCTTCCTATCCTCAACTGAAGACATAAGGTTATTTAACCTACCTGTGCTTCTTAACCTCTCTTATAACAACCAGATTGGAAGGAAATAAAAATAACTAAGCCCTTGATAAGATTACTTAAAACAATTTATAAAAAAAAAACATAGACAAATAGAAATTTATTAAAAATCAAGAAGTGCATATACCAACGAGGAATCTGAAGAATAAAGGAAGCTTAAGCATAAACAAAAAAAGAAAAATTGAAACTAATTAAAAAAAAAAAGCAATGTAAAATTTGAAACTAAAGAAAAGAATTTATTTGAATCTGGGCAAAAAAAACTATCAACAAATCTATTTTAATAAACTAATAAAAAAGTATTTATTTGTGAAAATGTTTCATTAATTTGTATGTCTGGTGTATGTGGCAAAAAAAATCAAAAGAAATCTGAAGACCGCAGAAGAAAAAAAAAGATTTTGTACTTGAATCACTTGAAAATTTGTATGGAAGCTTAAAGGTATGTGTTTAACTAAAATACTATTAAAATTGACTTGCATACAGATGTAATTTATGAAAAAAAAAAAAAATGGGAAAATAAACAACTCGCAGCTGACATAGTACGTTGCTTCCAGAGCTCATACTATCGGTCGACATTGCTTCGTTCCTGTGGTGTACAAAATCAATACAATAATCTGAACAACAATAATTTCGACTAAACCAAAAGTACGGATTCAAAAAAAAAAATGTTTTGTTAATTGTTTAAGTTTGATATTGGTTTCGAATCGAGAGATGATTGACGCAACCGACTAAATAGGGAAAAACTTCTTACCCATTTACTGGACGTTCCATCACAGCTTCGACTCTCACATTATTGAATAAAAAAAATTATCATCTGTAAGCAACAAAAATAACTCAACCATAGTAGTGAAATTTCGTTGTAGAAAAAGCAACCCTTGAGAAAAAAAAATAAAATTTTCAATCAAGATATACTTTGTTTTAATGATATTAACTTCTTAAAAGGGTATTTTCCAGGACGAATCGAGCCCCACGTTGGGCGCCACCTGTAACGGTTCGAGGTGTTGTCGGCAGAAGAACTTCCTGAGGGGTGTTTCATTTTTTCATAAACCAGAGGTGCTACAACCCATGGAACACACAATCACGTCAGCACAGTTGAAACTAGCGCATCGGAAAAATCCTTATAACCTTTCCTTCCCTAACCGCCATTACGACCCCCTACTTACAGGTACAGTGGACCGATCCTGACAGCAGGAAGGAAAGGGTGTTCAGGTTACGATACGGCGTGGCATGCTAGCTTAAGCTCATCCTAGCTCGTCGGTGGTGGGGATTCTTGCCATCGCAACGCTGAACGGTCGTTACGTAAATTGTACATGCCGGTAAAGTTAAAAAAAAAAAAAAAAAAAGTTCGGGTTCAAATTAAAGGAGCCCGAATTCGACCTGTTAGGATACCCTCCTATAAACATACAAACTTCCAAGTGTGGAGAGCACTAGATGGAATGGCTCTCCGAAGGGTAGCCCACCCACGTATCACAAAAGGATACTACCATGACGGTTATGTCCTCGATTTGTATAACGGTCCCAAATCTGGATAAAAGTGATAATTAGAATATCATCTTTACAAAGTTAACTCAGACAAAATAACGACTAAAATCAAAATCCAAAGAATCAATGCATAGTTTTCATTTTCCTTTTCCCCTTGTCTTCGTTTCTTCCACAGACTTCCCTTTTTCCCTTATTGCCACGTCCACCTATGACGTTACTTAAGCCGACCGCATCCTAGGAAATCGCTGATAAAAATTAAGAAAAAAAAGAAATATATCTAAAAATATTTCCATCTGTGGAAACAATAAAAAAAAATTTATATCTTTCAAGATAATGAATGAAATTTTTATTCAAACAAAATTAAAACTAATCCTAACAAACCAAAAATAAATCTACCTATGTATAATATGCGATTTAGAGAAAAAAAACCGAAGGAAGCACAAAAGGAATAAAAAAAGTATAACCAACAGTCGATCGTTATTCAAAATCAATTATTTTTCAAATTCAATTCAATATTATCTACAGTATTTTTTTCTCTATGAGAATCTAATCGTGGATTAATAATTATTATCTTTTGCCTTAAATTTATTACTTTATATTATAATTCGATATTTATAATTTTCGGTAATGTTTTAAATAAAATATTAAAAAAAGGAATTGAAAGTATTTTGAATTTCTCGCAACACAAAGTTAACGTATACAACTTATTACTCTCTCTCTCTTCTCGCAAGTTACACTGGTATCAATTAAATTGCATGTTTTTTTTTGTTTATATCGATCGAGAAGTTAAAGCTCAAGAGAGTGAGCTACATATAATGAGTGTGAACATAACGACGTGCGAAAGTAGGTATCATGAAAAATTGAATTCAATAAATTTTTTTCAGCAGATTTGAAAAAAACATAGACAAGGGGAAATTTAAAAAAAATCAAGAAGTGCATATACCAACGAGGAATCTGAAGAATAAAGGAAGCTTAAGCATAAACAAAAAAAGAAAAATTGAAACTAATTAAAAAAAAAAGCAATGTAAAATTTGAAACTAAAGAAAAGAATTTATTTGAACCTGGGCAAAAAAACTATCAACAAATCTTTTTTAATAAACTAATAAAAAAAGTATTTATTTGTGAAAATGTTTCATTAATTTGACTTGATTTGGCGGATTTGTGGGCGGTGGCAGTGGTCTTGTTCCTAAATTGGACAGATCAGGGTTTGAATTACTGGCCATGGCTCCGCGTTGAAGGCTTTTGTTGTCAGAACCACGAATTGATTTAATGTTGCCGCGTCCACGTATTTTTTGACCTGATCCGCGTCCATGTGCGTTAAGACTAGATCCACGACCACGAAGGAATTAAATGGGTGCCTGAACACGAGCGGAACGTAAGTTGTGGGTCTTCCTATCCTCAACTGAAGACATAAGGTTATTTAACCTACCTGTGCTTCTTAACCTCTCTTATAACAACCAGATTGGAAGGAAATAAAAATAACTAAGCCCTTGATAAGATTACTTAAAACAATTTATAAAAAAAAAACATAGACAAATAGAAATTTATTAAAAATCAAGAAATGCATATACCAACGAGGAATCTGAAGAATAAAGGAAGCTTAAGCATAAACAAAAAAAGAAAAATTGAAACTAATTAAAAAAAAAAAGCAATGTAAAATTTGAAACTAAAGAAAAGAATTTATTTGAATCTGGGCAAAAAAAACTATCAACAAATCTATTTTAATAAACTAATAAAAAAGTATTTATTTGTGAAAATGTTTCATTAATTTGTATGTCTGGTGTATGTGGCAAAAAAAAATCAAAAGAAATCTGAAGACCGCAGAAGAAAAAAAAAGATTTTGTACTTGAATCACTTGAAAATTTGTATGGAAGCTTAAAGGTATGTGTTTAACTAAAATACTATTAAAATTGACTTGCATACAGATGTAATTCACTAGGCCCTGGTTCTTCATGAGGCGTTGTGCCACCCGATTTTTTTTTATTTTTTTTCTTCGTTGCATCTGCAAAGCTTCAACTGAGACTATTCCTGGCTCTGCGACTTCTTCATTTACTTCAAACTCACTAACATTTCTACGAAAGGGTTGACTTACGGAATTTCGAATCTTCTGTTTGTTTTGGTCTTTGAGATATTTTTCCATATTACGGCAAACATAAGCCAGTTCGTTCAGACTCTGAGCCATAAAAGTCAACAACAACTCTCCCATTCTACTGTTAACGTTTTTTTTGATTAGTATTAGTAACTCATGATTTGACTTTGGATAAAGCAAACGCATATTCAGCTTTTGAATAGCCAAACAAAAAAATCGTAAAAAATTTCGTAAGGTTGCTGACGACAGTCGTATAATTTCATCGAAAGCTCAGCATCTGTCTCAAGAGACCGAAACTGTTCAATCAATGCAAACCTAAGTCCAGGCCAATCTATTCTGGGTTTGGCTTTACGGAAGACCCAATACCAATCTTCAACCTGTCCGGTTATGAAATGATGAAAGTTCGCTTCAATCTCTGGCCATGAAGATGGGTAGGTTTGCTTTAATAGTTCTAATTTAAAAAGAAAATCATCAACGGTCATCTTAATGTTATCAAACTTTAAACCCCACTTGTGGTAGGCAAGAAATTTGTAACTAGAACCAGAATTTAAATTCTGTTTTGATTGACTGGGTTGTTGAATGGTACATGTGTCATTATTCATGTTTCTGATACGCGTCAGAAACTCGTCTGCATTATGGTTTAGACTCGAGTAATTTACCCTTGATGCTGAGTCCGGGATGTTTTGAACAGGAGGAATGGGCTCTTAGCTAGGGGAGCTCGTCTGCGGACTTCATATTCGCTTGGAACAGAAGGAGTAGCTTGTCTTAGGGTTTCTCGGATGATCTCCGCCATTAATTTTTCATTTCAACCCTATTGGCTTCTAATTCTTTGCGAATTACCTGCAGATCCTCTACTCTACTAACCCCTATCGAAGCAGTTACAAGACCTTGAATGTAAGACGTCTAGTTCGTCCTGATTGTTTAATTGCTGTGGAGGTAGTATCCAACTATCCCTATTTCCTAGAAAGTCTTGAGATCCCATTGGCATGTCTGGGTTGGCATCTTTGGCAGACGGGTCCCCTTCGGGAGGGACTTGATTTGGCGGATTTGTGGGCGGTGGCAGTGGTCTTGTTCCTAAATTGGACAGATCAGGGTTTGAATTACTGGCCATGGCTCCGCGTTGAAGGCTTTTGTTGTCAGAACCACGAATTGATTTAATGTTTCCGCGTCCACGTATTTTTTGACCTGATCCGCGTCCATGTGCGTTAAGACTAGATCCACGACCACGAAGGAATTAAATGGGTGCCTGAACACGAGCGGAACGTAAGTTGTGGGTCTTCCTATCCTCAACTGAAGACATAAGGTTATTTAACCTACCTGTGCTTCTTAACCTCTCTTATAACAACCAGATTGGAAGGAAATAAAAATAACTAAGCCCTTGATAAGATTACTTAAAACAATTTATAAAAAAAAAACATAGACAAATAGAAATTTATTAAAAATCAAGAAGTGCATATACCAACGAGGAATCTGAAGAATAAAGGAAGCTTAAGCATAAACAAAAAAAGAAAAATTGAAACTAATTAAAAAAAAAAAGCAATGTAAAATTTGAAACTAAAGAAAAGAATTTATTTGAATCTGGGCAAAAAAAACTATCAACAAATCTATTTTAATAAACTAATAAAAAAGTATTTATTTGTGAAAATGTTTCATTAATTTGTATGTCTGGTGTATGTGGCAAAAAAAATCAAAAGAAATCTGAAGACCGCAGAAGAAAAAAAAAGATTTTGTACTTGAATCACTTGAAAATTTGTATGGAAGCTTAAAGGTATGTGTTTAACTAAAATACTATTAAAATTGACTTGCATACAGATGTAATTTATGAAAAAAAAAAAAAATGGGAAAATAAACAACTCGCAGCTGACATAGTACGTTGCTTCCAGAGCTCATACTATCGGTCGACATTGCTTCGTTCCTGTGGTGTACAAAATCAATACAATAATCTGAACAACAATAATTTCGACTAAACCAAAAGTACGGATTCAAAAAAAAAAATGTTTTGTTAATTGTTTAAGTTTGATATTGGTTTCGAATCGAGAGATGATTGACGCAACCGACTAAATAGGGAAAAACTTCTTACCCATTTACTGGACGTTCCATCACAGCTTCGACTCTCACATTATTGAATAAAAAAAATTATCATCTGTAAGCAACAAAAATAACTCAACCATAGTAGTGAAATTTCGTTGTAGAAAAAGCAACTCTTGAGAAAAAAAAATAAAATTTTCAATCAAGATATACTTTGTTTTAATGATATTAACTTCTTAAAAGGGTATTTTCCAGGACGAATCGAGCCCCACGTTGGGCGCCACCTGTAACGGTTCGAGGTGTTGTCGGCAGAAGAACTTCCTGAGGGGTGTTTCATTTCTCATAAACCAGAGGTGCTACAACCCATGGAACACACAATCACGTCAGCACAGTTGAAACTAGCGCATCGGAAAAATCCTTATAACCTTTCCTTCCCTAACCGCCATTACGACCCCCTACTTACAGGTACAGTGGACCGATCCTGACAGCAGGAAGGAAAGGGTGTTCAGTTACGATACGGCGTGGCATGCTAGCTTAAGCTCATCCTAGCTCGTCGGTGGTGGGGATTCTTGCCATCGCAACGCTGAACGGTCGTTACGTAAATTGTACATGCCGGTAAAGTTAAAAAAAAAAAAAAAAAAGTTCGGGTTCAAATTAAAGGAGCCCGAATTCGACCTGTTAGGATACCCTCCTATAAACATACAAACTTCCAAGTGTGGAGAGCACTAGATGGAATGGCTCTCCGAAGGGTAGCCCACCCACGTATCACAAAAGGATACTACCATGACGGTTATGTCCTCGATTTGTATAACGGTCCCAAATCTGGATAAAAGTGATAATTAGAATATCATCTTTACAAAGTTAACTCAGACAAAATAACGACTAAAATCAAAATCCAAAGAATCAATGCATAGTTTTCATTTTCCTTTTCCCCTTGTCTTCGTTTCTTCCACAGACTTCCCTTTTTCCCTTATTGCCACGTCCACCTATGACGTTACTTAAGCCGACCGCATCCTAGGAAATCGCTGATAAAAATTAAGAAAAAAAAGAAATATATCTAAAAATATTTCCATCTGTGGAAACAATAAAAAAAAATTTATATCTTTCAAGATAATGAATGAAATTTTTATTCAAACAAAATTAAAACTAATCCTAACAAACCAAAAATAAATCTACCTATGTATAATATGCGATTTAGAGAAAAAAAACCGAAGGAAGCACAAAAGGAATAAAAAAAGTATAACCAACAGTCGATCGTTATTCAAAATCAATTATTTTTCAAATTCAATTCAATATTATCTACAGTATTTTTTTCTCTATGAGAATCTAATCGTGGATTAATAATTATTATCTTTTGCCTTAAATTTATTACTTTATATTATAATTCGATATTTATAATTTTCGGTAATGTTTTAAATAAAATATTAAAAAAAGGAATTGAAAGTATTTTGAATTTCTCGCAACACAAAGTTAACGTATACAACTTATTACTCTCTCTCTCTTCTCGCAAGTTACACTGGTATCAATTAAATTGCATGTTTTTTTTTGTTTATATCGATCGAGAAGTTAAAGCTCAAGAGAGTGAGCTACATATAATGAGTGTGAACATAACGACGTGCGAAAGTAGGTATCATGAAAAATTGAATTCAATAAATTTTTTTCAGCAGATTTGAAAAAAACATAGACAAGGGGAAATTTAAAAAAAATCAAGAAGTGCATATACCAACGAGGAATCTGAAGAATAAAGGAAGCTTAAGCATAAACAAAAAATGAAAAATTGAAACTAATTAAAAAAAAAAGCAATGTAAAATTTGAAACTAAAGAAAAGAATTTATTTGAACCTGGGCAAAAAAACTATCAACAAATCTTTTTTAATAAACTAATAAAAAAAGTATTTATTTGTGAAAATGTTTCATTAATTTGTATGTCTGGTGTATGTGGCAAAAAAAATCAAAATAAATCTGAAGACCGCAAAGAAAAAAAAAGATTTTGTACTTGAACCACTTGAAAATTTGTATGGAAGCTTAAAGCTATGTGTTTAACTAAAATACTATTAAAATTGACCTGCATACAGATGTAATTTATGAAAAAAAAAATGGGAAAATAAACAACTCGCAGCTGACATAGTACGTTGCTTCCAGAGCTCATACTATCGGTCGACATTGCTTCGTTCCTGTGGTGTACAAAATCAATACAATAATCTGAACAACAATAATTTCGGCTAAGCCAAAAGTACGGATTCAAAAAAAAAAAAATGTTTTCTTAATTGTTTAAGTTTGATATTGGTTTCGAATCGAGAGATGATTGACTCAACCGACTAAATAGGGAAAAACTTCTTACCCATTTACTGGACGTTCCATCACAGCTTCGACTCTCACATTATTGAATAAAAAAATTATTATCTGTAAGCAACAAAAAAAAACTCAACCATAGTAGTGAAATTTCGTTGTAGAAAAAGCAACCCTTGAGAAAAAAAAATAAAATTTTCAATCAAGATATACTTTGTTTTAATGATATTAACTTCTTAAAAGGGTATTTTCCAGGACGAATCGGGCCCCACGTTGGGCGCCACCTGTAACGGTTCGAGGTGTTGTCGGCAGAAGAACTTCCTGAGGGGTGTTTCATTTCTCATAAACCAGAGGTGCTACAACCCATGGAACACACAATCACGTCAGCACAGTTGAAACTAGCGCATCGGAAAAATCCTTATAACCTTTCCTTCCCTAACCGCCATTACGACCCCCTACTTACAGGTACAGTGGACCGATCCTGACAGCAGGAAGGAAAGGGTGTTCAGGTTACGATACGGCGTGGCATGCTAGCTTAAGCTCATCCTAGCTCGTCGGTGGGGGGGATTCTTGCCATCGCAACGCTGAACGGTCGTTACGTAAATTGTACATGCCGGTAAAGTTTAAAAAAAAAAAAAAAAAGTTCGGGTTCAAATTAAAGGAGCCCGAATTCGACCTGTTAGGATACCCTCCTATAAACATACAAACTTCCAAGTGTGGAGAGCACTAGATGGAATGGCTCTCCGAAGGGTAGCCCACCCACGTATCACAAAAGGATACTACCATGACGGTTATGTCCTCGATTTGTATAACGGTCCCAAATCTGGATAAAAGTGATAATTAGAATATCATCTTTACAAAGTTAACTCAGACAAAATAACGACTAAAATCAAAATCCAAAGAATCAATGCATAGTTTTTATTTTCCTTTTCCCCTTGTCTTCGTTTCTTCCACAGACTTCCCTTTTTCCCTTATTGCCACGTCCACCTATGACGTTACTTAAGCCGACCGCATCCTAGGAAATCGCTGATAAAAATTAAGAAAAAAAAGAAATATATCTAAAAATATTTCCATCTGTGGAAACAATAAAAAAAAATTTATATCTTTCAAGATAATGAATGAAATTTTTATTCAAACAAAATTAAAACTAATCCTAACAAGCCAAAAATAAATCTACCTATGTATAATATGCGATTTAGAGAAAAAAACCGAAGGAAGCACAAAAGGAATAAAAAAAGTATAACCAACAGTCGATCGTTATTCAAAATCAATTATTTTTTAAATTCAATTCAATATTATCTACAGTATTTATTTCTCTATGAGAATCTAATCGTGGATTAATAATTATTATCTTTTGCCTTATATTGATTACTTTATATTATAATTCAGATACTTATAATTTTCGGTAATGTTTTAAATAAAATATTAAAAAAAGGAATTAAAAGTATTTTGAATTTCTCGCAACACAAAGTTAACGTATTCAACTTATTAGTCTCTCTCTTCTCGCAAGTTACACTGGTATCAATTAAATTGCATATTTTTTTTTTGTTTATATCGATCGAGAAGTTAAAGCTCAAGAGAGTGAGCTACATATAATGAGTGTGAACATAACGACGTGCGAAAGTAGGTATCATGAAAAATTGAATTCAATAAATTTTTTTCAGCAGATTTGAATTTGATGCCTATTTATTTATGTTTCATGGTTTTTTCTTTTTACAAAATTGGCAAGCAAAAAATTAGAAATAAAAAGTTACATATTAAAAAGAAATTATATTGCCAAGGAAAAAAATGGAATTCGCTTATAATATAATAATAGTACTAGCTTCAAAAATTCACCACAGTACATTTAAATTTTAAATTTCTCTCTCTGAGATTTTTACCATTACCTTTTTTTTATGAAATTCTTAAGAAGGGGGTGAAGCGAATTAAGTTTTATTTGTTCGAACGTTCAATATAATTTAAAAATAGAAACTTACCACAGCTTTTAAATAAATTTCCTTTGAGGTGGTGCACCGGATCATAGGTTGGTGGTCTGGAACTTTACTGTAATTTAACTAAACACTTGAACAGCAAAAGAAATCACTTCATCTTGCCTTTTTTTTTGCACTTTGAAATAAAAAAAACTGTAGTTCTAATTTTCAATATATTTTTTTTTTTTATCACCATAGGAAAAAAAATATGAGGTGAAAAATATAAAAAGTGGATATAGGTGGAATAAATGAAACTAGGAATAATAAAAAAAACTATTATATTGATTTATGTAAGTAGGTCTATTGAAGTTAAATAACGCGGTGAGATGATGAGGTTAAAGATACAGGAGATGATGATGGGAATGGTGATGCTGGGTACAGATGATGGAGCTTTGACTATAGAATTTTTGCACGGCACGTCTATATCAAACTTGTGAAGTCGGAAAAGACTCCAATAATTCACATGCTGGTAGTTTCTTTTTTTTTGTTTGGTGTGTGATGTAGGAAGGTGACTGTTTTTGGGTACAGTCTGCCAGTCTTTAGTTCAAATTGTTAATTGTTCTACGTGTACCTGGATGCACACCGAGAGATCACTTTGGGGGCTTTTTGTGTTGCTTTTAATGTAGATTGGCCAATAAGGTGTTTTGCAACCTGAATTTTTGGATGGTGATTTTGGGGACCCGATTATTGCAGTTCGTCTTACCTTTTTTATTTTCTTTGAGTTTTGCACGCAAGATTAATGGAGCATTAGGCATATAAGTATTTTTGTTTGTTATAGTAGTACGTTGAGCATTATTTTTATGCGATGCCTTCGTTGGGATTTACTTTTTAAAAATTTACCCGAGTAATTTACGATTTCTTACGAAATTTGATTAGATTTAGATTTTAGGGCACGCGGATAGATTTTCGAAGGGCTTTTTGTAGCACATGGAGTTTTATTTTCAATTTAGGTTTTAGGTGTTTATAAACGCAAACTTAAAATATCACGGCCCAATAAACGGTTGATTTTATATATTATAGATATATATTTATATACTTATTAAGTGCGGATGGCAAAAGATTAAAATTTAATTTTTTTTTTAACTGCCCAACAGACGAAACTGATCACACCAAATATTAGACACCAAAAGAGACCGACATTTTGTCAATCACGCCTTTTATAGCCGGTCGGCAACCCTTAAAGCATCCGACATTTCGTGCGAGAGAGAGAGTCCCAATATGGCGATGGAAATGATTCCGGAAGGCACTTTTCATGGCCGAATCCTTGACCAAAATATCAAACTTCTTATCTTAAAATTCATTTCCGATTTTTTTTTAGAAAAGGTGCGACAAGATTTCAATTCCCTGGTCAAAATTGGCGTAGAAAATACGTCCCGGAAACGCTTTCATGACAGAAAATACCAGAAATTTACATATGTGTGTGTTCTCTTATTTTTTTCCATTTGTCGACATAACATATTTAAAATCTCTCTTAAAAAAGATCTCTTCAAAATCCACTTCATAAAATGGAAGTTGTCAGCCATTTGACGACATAGTGGGCTCTATTGGCACATGGAGTCACGGCACCTAGCAGCCAGCGCGTGAAACTAACAAACGAGATAGATTTCTTTTCCATTTGACGTTCAATGCATTTCCCGTAAGAGAAAAAGAAAAACAGCTCGTAGAAACATTATTTTAACAAATTAATTTTATATGAACGGTTGTTTGTATTATAATTGCAATAGAATAATTAAACATGCTAGTTTGCAAATCAAACGTAAAATATATCGAAACTTATTACTAATTTGCTTTATTTTGCAGATGAAATATGTAAACAAACGTGCTTTTTTGTTGTTGTTTTCCAAAATGGATGCAAGGCGTCAGTCAGAACGATATCATGTGCGTAGGTAGGTAGAAGTTTAGGGGGCTAGAGTTTCTTATGGATTTTAATAAAACATTAATTTTCCTTTTTATTTAAGTAAAGAATGAAGTAGAAATGTTAAAGGTCCACTTTAGTGATCGTAAGAAAAAAAGATAATACCAGGAAATTATGTGTTGCACCAATAATTGCGGTTTTCTATATTTCGATTAATTTCGTTCACTTTTGCTTTCGTAAAAATAGAATTATAACAGTCAAAAGCGCTCACTTAAGTAAATGTAATAAGCCAACGAAAATTAGTTTTCCAAATTATCAAAAGGAGTCACCTATAATGCACTTAAGTGATATAAATCTTCATTTTATTTTTTTGTATTAAGTACGCGCAGGTTAATATAAATTATTGGGGCATCATTTGATTTCTCTGTGTTCGTTTGTTTTATCCTACCACGTAAGTTTCTTTCTAAGAATAATTTTTTAACGTAATTTCGGGCAAAAAACACTTTTATCCTCCATTTAAAAAAAGATTAGCACTCTTTTAAAGTAAACTCTTCTTAAAAATAGAACTAATTAAGAGTGATCGAGCTTGACCTTCATTCATACCTTGCCTCTTTTGTAAACCAAGAAACAAACGTGTAAATAGCCAATTGAAAAATATTTTTTTCAACAATTTTTTCACAAGAAGATTTTTATTCAATTACGAACAAACATATTTTTTTAATAATCGTGACTACGCCTCTGCCTTTCTCTATTTCTAATCGAGTACTTTTGTTGTTGTTTCTGGTTGTAAAGGTGGTTTGTTTACATTTTTCATTTACAAAGCAAAGCATTTTAGCTATATATTTTAATATATTTTCGGGTTGATTTATAAGCTTACACATTTTTTGGTTCTATTTCAATCATAATATGGATACCCGTTGATATTAAATAATTTGGTATAACTAATTTTCATCAGGCGCTTTTTTCGTTTTCTCTTATGGGAAATACATTGAACGTCAAACCGAAAATAATTCTATCGCCTTTTGAAGCTTAAGCGCTAGAGATACAGGTGGCGTGGAAAGCAACTTACCAGGTGTCAATTAAATGTTCAAACTCACCACGCTCATGTAGAATTTACCCCACCATCATCAGCTCTGCATTAGGCGTGTTTCTTTTTTAGTTCAGAGCAGACCCTGAACTGTAAAACAAAAAATTGTGTTTCTTTTTTACCTCTTCAAATTTGTGTTTCTTTCTTAGTTCTGAACGTGTTCTGAGCTTGTTCAGAGCGCGCTCTTTGAGATCTGAATAAAATAACTGAGCAGACCGAGTTGAATGCGGAATAGACCTGTGTCAATCGTGATTGATTCGTTCTTTTTGACCCGTTCGTCAAAAATATTGAGTGATTGCAATCGCAGTAAACCGAATCAATCTATCTCAATGTCAATCGTTTCATGTAGCTATCTAGTCTATGTCTTTCAAAGGAAAGAAATATGTTTCGTTCATCCAACTTATTCTCATTCAAATGAAATGAGAAGAGAATTAAACATAGCTTTGAAACATGAAACCAATCAATCACTTATTTCATTACTAATCGTTCTAAAGAACGAAACTGACTGAAAATGAAGTATTTCACACAGTTCCATATGGTTCCACTCTCTTTATTTTTCATACGGTTCGCTTACACTACAATTTATTCTATAATAAGATTTGTATGGATTAATCACGCATGGACAAAAATGTTTGTTAGTCTATGTTAGTAAGGTACGCTCAGACTATAAACATATGAAATATTAGAAATTAAATTGAAAATACAGAATTTATTTGAAAAAGCTATGTATTTTTATTTTTTAGTACTCATGCTCTTATTTCTGTTATCAAAATAATAAATCAGTTAACTTTATAAGCGATGGTTGGTAAGCTACTGTATTTAATTATTTTGCCAAAATATTGAAATATATGAATATATGAAATGTATATGATACATTTATATAGAATAGGCGTGTTTTATTGCAAAAGCCATCCATAGTACAGTAGGATTTTACATGCTTATCTAATACAATATCACTAGTAGCTCTACAGCCGATAAGAAGCTAAAGTAGAATCCTACCCTCGATAGATTTCTGGCGCTTATTCGAGTCTCTATTCTACTTTAACTTCTTATCGGCTGTAGATCTACTAGCGATGTTGTATTTGTAATGCATGTAAAATCCTACTGATGGCTTTTGCAATAAAACACGGCTAATGTTGAACATTTCCTAACATCCAGACTCCACAGGCCATGAACGATGGCCGGACTATGGAACATGTCTAAAAAGAAAATCCCATTGAGTCACTAAAATCTATGTCCAAGCAGTGACATATCCATACAAATCAGATTGTGGATTGGATTGTAGATTAGATTATGGACATCGTTCATTGCCTGTGGAGTCCGGGTGTAACAAATTAATAAGGGTATTCATGCAACGATATAATTTTCCGCTTTCCAGAAAAACTTACCGCAAGATGTTTACATGAACTCCCCCTTATAAATACTTGCGTAAACGTGGGAAATACACGCCACAAATGACTTATCCCAGTGTATTAGGTTTTTTTTCTACGCTTCCCGCATCAAATTCATGAGATAAAATTGTCTGTTTTGCAGAATATTTGCCCATAAATATATGTGCATTTCAACCGAGATAAAATTATATGGTTTACCAGGTTTATCTGGGTCTTACGCGTTTGCATGAATAGCACTAATAAGTTTTATAACCAACCTTACATATGAACATAATAGTTTCACCTATAAAGGTTAGACCACACTCGACGGAACTGCACTGAAGTGCAACTATACTTCAGACGAATTCGTACAAGCTTGTAATTGTATGAAGTTCAGTATTGCCGCTCAGTGCGATATAGCTCATACAATTTCATTCAAATATTGTTTTGCCGTGTTGTGAAATGTAGTTCCGCTGAAGTTATGAGTGGTCTTGACTTAACAATTTCTTTTTTAATTTGCTTACAAAAAATTTACAGAAAAATCTTCACAAATATCAAAAAAAAAAAAAAACAAGTATGACAGTTTAATGAAAATCATTACAGATAAATTCAATTAAAATATAATTCCAAAAATTCGGATTAAAGGTAAGACCGCACACAACTGAAGCGGAACTACACTTCACGACGCGACAAAAAATTATTTCTATGAAATTGTATGAGCTATATCGCACTAAGTGGCAGCTGAACTTCCATATTTTATACAAATTTTTGTGAATCGCAGTTCCACCTAGTGGGGTCTAACATTAAGCTGTTGGAGTCCGTTGACTTTTTCAGAAAATTTGTTTTATTGTGTTATAGCAGACTATGAATGTAATTACACATTTTCAAAACGCCAAGTGAGGATATATCATCACTAAAAATTCTTTATACAAATACATATTTCGAAATAAGATAATTTCAGCTAAAAAAAAACATGAAATTTGGTGAAGATTTTACCAACGCATCCAATCGGATTCCATTTAAAAAGCTTTGCAAATCTGTAGTATGAAAATAGAAAGAGAAAAACAACAAAAAAATTATTTACCTTCTAATCGTTAAAAATGAAATGAGCTATCAAACAAAATTTGATACGAAAACACTTTTTTTTTTGTATTTGCTAAATGATCTCTCTTTGGCCCCAAGGAAAACGCAGTGAAAACAACCAATCCGAACGAACCTTTATTAGCTGAACCTGTGAACGTGCTTTTTGTTTCGATTCCCCAATGTTTCACTGTCAACAAGTGTCACTGTCAGATTTGTTTTTGAATTTTTAATTCAGATTTCAATTTCAGACTTCACTGTTCACTTCAGAGTAAGGAAAACGAAAAGTCCAAACCAGATATTATTTAAAGTTTTAAGTCCCCTCCCCGGAATTATTGATGCTTGTTTGTGGAGATATGGCGAAGTTGCTGGAAACCTCTCCTGAATCCGGTACAGGTGTTCTGAAAGAGATGCACAGCCAGAGTCAGAGGGTGTTGATAAGTGTGTTGATATCGATTTGGGTCAAGGGATGCATTTTTATTGGATTTGCATAAATTTATTTGTGTCAAAACAAATTGGAAAAGCCAACAGCATTGTTTACATTACACAAATGTAGGTATAATGATATTTTTGTTTTCTTTATTTACAAACCATAAACTGCAATAGATTTTTTTTTGTAAAAATGTATAATGCAGATGAAGTGTTACTCCGATTCAAAATTTGACATTTGTTTGGTCCTCGATTTCAACAGTTGTATTCAAGTTTAAAGACGTAGGTACATATATCAAGATAGCATCACATTTTTAACTAATATCTATCCTATATTATCCTTTAATAAAAACCACTCTCACGCTTGGTGTTTTTGGTTTTTATCATTGGCATGAAAGTTTGCAAACAAAAACTTATGTTTCCCTGTTTCTGGATGGTCGATAAAGAGTCGATAAGATATTTTTTATACATCACAAAACAAAGTAATACCACGTTATGTAGTATCCGCACTTTTCCTTTGTTGTTGTTTATAATGTAAAGTTTTGCTGCGTATACACTTAACAATAAAAAAGGCCTAATATAGACTCCTTATCGATAATCCAGGAACAAGGAAACATAAGTTTTTGATTGCAAACTTTCATGCCAATGATAAAAACCAAAAACACCAAGCGTGAGAGTGGTTTTTATTAAAGGATAATATAGGATAGATATTAGTTAAAAATGTGATGCTATCTTGATATATGTACCTACGTCTTTAAACTTGAATACAACTGTTGAAATCGAGGACCAAACAAATGTAAAATTTTGAATCGGAGTAACACTTCATTTGCATTATACATTTTTACAAAATAAATCTATTGCAAGTTTTGATGGTTTGTAAATAAAGAAAACTAAAATATCATTATACCTACATTTGTGCATTGTAAACCATGCTGTTGGCTGTTCCAATTTGTTTTGACACGATAAATTTATGCAAAGTTGTCACATAGAACTTTGTTTTCTTTTGAAGTGATATACTCGTGGCACACAGAATTCAAACAAAACAATGTAAATAAAAATAAAATGTTCTTTTCTAAAACCTATTTGTTTTTATTGTACTGCTTAAAATTTGGAATCAACTCGGGACTTTGGTTTCTTTTGGTATGACAATTTTTGGCATATGAGTAAATTTACTTATTTTTTAATAACTCGCGTGTGTCGTTAAATAAAAGATTTTATCGAAAAACTAAAAAGTTTTTTTTTCAGGGTTTACTGCCTCTTGCGAGGAATTGACAAATCCTCCAAGAGTATCACTTGTCACGAATAAGTGTTTCTCGTCTAGCCGTTCGGACTCGGCATAAAATTGTAGGTCTCTTCCATTCCTGTCGAAAGGCGCACACAGGAATGGTTGCGAGTTGTTAGTCACTAGGCTCTGGTTCTTCATGAGCCGTTGTGCCACCCGATTTATTTATTTTTTTTAAGATTTTATCGATAAGATGGGTATTTTCATAAACGTTCGACTATCAAAGATCAGGATTTTTAATACTTATTACTGGTAATGTTTTTAATAATAAATATTTCGTTAATAAATGGAATAAAAGAAAAATAACTTTTTTTCAGGTAAATCCAATTTGTTTATTATAACCGAATTTTCATTAGACATTTTGATGACTATTTAAGGTTAAGGGTTTTTAGGTTTTTTTAAGGATATATATTTTAATGATATATATATATTAATGATATATTTGTATTTGTGATTCACAATGCAAAAAAAAATTAAAACTAAAGTTACACTATAAACACAGATAAATTCAGGTAGTGCTACAAAAACGAACTGCATCCGCAGATAAATTAAAGTGCAAAAAATAAATAAATAATTTAAAACAAAAAGTTGTAAAACAGAAGTAAGGAAAAAAACTTAAAGATTATAATTTAAGAAAAGGCACTGTGCTGCTTTTGAAGGCTTCAAACTGCTGCGCCTGCTATCTATAGTAAGGCCAGCCTTTGAAAAAACCCGTTCACAGGGAACACTTGTAGGCATTATACAAAGCCTACGAAGGGCAAGATTGAAAAGTCTTGGATAAATGAGTCTCCTTTCAAACCACCATTTCAAAGGGTCTAAATGACGCTTTAATAGTGCTTCCTTTAAATATTTGTCGACTTCCGCTTTGCTGGCTGCGTGCTGATTTGGATTTGATGTGATTTCTCTTACCTGAGAATCAAACTCTCCCCATATAAGGTCTTGTCTGATCAAAGAGGCTTGGGGATCGGGAGTAAGGTGAACCATTGTTTCAGTTATGTCGTCGGACGGATGTGGAATGTTCATAACTTTAGATTTGAGTTCTCTCACCGCACTTTCATATAATGAAGTTGTTAAAAATCCAAGTTTTTTGAATCTTGGATCCAGTAGTGTAGCTTGTGCGATTCTATTGTCGGTGACATTTTCTAAGTATTTAAACCTTGTGGAAATAGAACTTAAGAGGGTGGTTAAAATAAGTTTTATTTCTGGAAGTTGACTATTGCACATGATTCCGATTTCAATATTATTCAAATGCTTTCTTATTGTTTTCACCATGTGCATTGCCTTTGAAATGGCTACATGCTGTTCAGCCGACATTTCTTCCGTGATTGCATGAAATATTTGAAAAATGTCGGTTGCCTTCTTCAAAACAGCCCAGTCACTGGTGGATACAACGTTAAGCTCTGGGTTCTCTATGGCCAAAACTGCTACAACTGCAGGCTTTATTTCTAAAATACGTTTAACCATTTCGTATGTAGAGTTCCACCTTGTAATGCAGGACTGTTTTAGTTTTAGTTCCGGTATGCTAAGTTCCCTCTGCATACCCGCAAGTTTCACAGTAGCCTTGGAACTTCTTTTAAAATAGGCAACAATGTTTTTCACCTTTGCAATCTTCGGTTCTATAATGCCCAAAGCTTCATTAACGACCAAGTTGAGGGTGTGTGCAAAGCAAGGGACATGATTCCACTTGTTGGACTTAACTGCACCAACAATATTTGATGCATTATCTGTCACAACAGATGAAACTTTTTGGCCAAGTCCCCAACTTTCAAGTTCTGTCTTAAGTAAGCTACCCAGATTCACGATCGTATGACTATCGTCATACGGAATGCATCCAAGGAGACAGGATTTAAGTTTTAACGGACAACTTGGATCATCTTGTTCTTGGATAAAATGGACTGTTATCCCTATGTAGCTCTGCTGGGTCATTGACGTCCAGCCATCTGTTGTGACGCAAACCCCCTCAACTTTTGATAACATTGTTTTTACTTTCTCGAGAGTTTCGGCATACAGTCTTGGAATTATTGAGTTGGAAACCGTTTTTCGCGTTGGCATTTTATACGCAGGACATAGCATATGTACATACTTAACAAACTCCTTATCTTCAACCATTGAAAATGGATAATATTGTTTGGTAATTAATTTAACTAGCTGCTCGTCTAACTGTTTAGAAAAGGACATTGAAACTGGTCTTGTAATGTATGATGAAATGGCCTGTTGTCTACTTAAGGTGGTTGTATTGTGGGAAGATGAAGAAACTGTAGTAGATGTATTTATGGTTGATGAATTATTGCGTGAAGATGAAGTAGTTACAGGGTGGATTGTGTTAGTGGAATTAGAGGATGAGGTTAGTGTTTGTGTAATAGGATTAAGGTTGGTTGAAGGTCTTAAGGTTGGTGTGGTTTCGGTTCTATTAGTATGATTGATGTTTGTTGAAGTTGAGGGTGAATTAGGGATGGTTTCAGATATATCAATAGTTGAAGATGTGTTTGAATCTGGAACATATCTTGTCCTGCCAACGGAAACTCCTACATGCTGAGATTTAATGTGCCTTCCTAAATTGCCAGTAGCACCACCAGTAAAACTAATTACTTTCTGACAGTAGCAGCATTTTGCTTTGCAGTCAGAAAGCAGTGAATAATGCATCCAAATAGCACTGCGCTTTTTGTTGAGATCGGCAGACATAATTAAAATATTTCTTGAGTTTTTATTCCCTATATGAAATGGTAAAAAGTATAATGCTAGCAACCATATTAATGTTTCAGGACAGGGTAAATTTATTTTAGTAAAACCAAACCAAAAGCTGAAAATTGAAATTTCTGAAACAATTAAAAGTTTAAATTTTATCTTTTGATGATCAACTTGGGTTAAGGATTGGGGTTTTTGATATAAATTAAATCGTTTACGTTTACCGTTGGTTTTTTGAAAGATAGAATGAATAAAAAAGTTGATTGAATGAGGAATAAGATGGAAAGGTACGAGATAGAATAGTTCACCCATGTCTTCGTTGACAGAAGACAGGGACAAAAGGATTAAAAAAGATAATTGAACGAGATAGATTCAATTTGGAAAATGAAACGTTCAAAAGAGAAAGAGAACGGAACGGTCGTAGAAGAAATGATTTTTTTTTTTTTTTGATTGAAAGAACGATTGATTTAAATGAACGAATCTTCAGACAAACCAATACTTGATTGATTCGATCTTTCAAAATGATCGATTGACACAGCTCTAATGCGGAACACAAGCATTTGATAGATGAAATTGAAAAAAAAGTGACAGTTTAGTGTTCAGGTGTGTTTCAAAAATAATTCTGAGCGCTCGGAACGAGAACACGCTTTGTTCAGAGGATGTTCAGAGCATGCTCGTTATGCTCGGACTCTGTTCAGAACTCTTTTCTGAGCTAAAAAAGAAAAACGCCTATTACCTTTTCTTTTATTATAATATTGAATTGAATTGAATGTCATTGATTGAACGGAAGGTTCAGGTTTTTGATAACTGAATACCAGGGGTGGAATCGCGTAAGGTGATTTGTGATCATCACATTTTTGATAGTCACATGAGATAAGATTTTATTTTCCATCTGCGTAAGGTGATCACAAAAAATTAGTGCAAATTTGGTATCACTTTGAGAGAAAACACATAATTTGTACACATACAAGTTAGATTTGACATTTCTCACAAATCGACTTGAAGATTTTCTCCGTCGCTTCGCCAAGTTTAGGTAATAAAAAGAAAATGAATATTTAACAGTGTTAAAATTGAACAAAGTTAGTAATTAATTGCAAATAATAGATAAAAACTGTGCGTTCGTAGTTTGTTAGATAACAAATAATCGGAAATAACTCAGTTTCAAGTGCTTAAAGCACAACGTTGCCGGTGTGTTCTTTGGCGGATTTTAAGAAACCCGCTCTTCTGCTTTAAGTTATTGAATTTGTTTTTTACTTGATGATTAAGCGAATTAATATTTTGTTAAATTTTGCAACCGTTCACTGAACAAAAAAAAAATTTGTTCCAATTAAAAAGCCGTGACAATTCAATGCTCTTGAATATTCATTACGGATCTGTGGGCTCAATATTTTATGCACTAAATTCTTGTGGACGCCATGATTTTTTGTCTAAATTCCTGTCAAATAAAAAAAAATATTTTTAAAATACAAATATAATTTTTTTTTTTTACAATACAAATTTATTCAAACAATATTTTGACTTGATTTGTATGAAAGTGATAGCAGAATAGCTGTCACACGAAATAGTCACAAAAATGTGATTATCACATGTGACTATCACCTTACGCAGACGGAATTAGTTGATAATGACTATCATTGATCACAAATCACCTTAGCCGATTCCACCCCAGATACTCTCAAACTTCATCGACTGTTGCTTTTGAAATATGTGTAGGTAAATAAACTAGATCGTTTCCCACAAAACTTGTACATTTCCAAGTATAAACGAAAGAAATGGATAAGAAAAGAAACGAAACGCTGCAAAATAAATTTAAAATAAATCTCTTGTTGACCCACGCCCGAGAAAAAGTCTAATGTTCAGACTGTAGCCAGCCGGGCTCACTTTTTGAAAAGAATCTACCTTTTAATGTCTTTCGAATGAAAAACTCCTAGTGATTTTCCGTTTTCATCTTCCAATTCATAAAGATTATTTCCTATAAGCTTTCTTATTTTTGACTTTGTAAATTATGGGCACAGTTTGGCTTTAATCTTTTTTGCAGCGTCACTCAGCACAAAGTTTATCTTATAGACAACATCGCCGACATTATACTTCACATGTTTGCTTCGGGTATTGTACCTATGTATGTTCATAAACTCGATGTGCTCTTTGGAGAGAATTTTTTATAGCTGAATGAATAATGTTCATTTTTGATGATTTAGGAACGACGTTGAGTTCAGAGTTGTTAATTTTTTAATTTACGAAGAAGTTCGAATTCAGACGCATGTTCAACCATTTTTAGGCCAAACAAAGCCTCATAAGGAGACATACCTATAGCCGAATGGATAGCTGTTCTGAGAGCACAGGTTTTAGCGGGAAGTTGTACATCCCAATTCCTTTGATCATATCCTATGTATGACCTTATGGCAGCAAGAATGGAGCGGTTAACACGCTCGCTAGCATTAGCTTGCGGCGCATATGAAGCAGTTTTAACATGCTGAATCCCATACGAAGATAATAACTTCGAAAAGTTTTTGCTCATAAATTGTTTACCGTTATCCGTTAAGATAGATTCAGGCACACCAAACATACATAGAACATCTTCATTTAAAAATTTAACTGCGGTTTCTGATGTGGCAGTTCTTAAGGCTTTAATAACCACAAATTTGGTTAACTGATCTAGAGCGATGATTATGTAGACGTTGCCTTTTTTTGTTCGAGGGTATGGCCCAAGGAAATCCATATAGATGTGTTGGAACGGACGTTCCACTTCGAAGGCCTTTCCCATTGGTTGTCGTAATATCTGATTGGAAGCCTTGGACATCTTACAAATTTCACAACTATTCACGTAAGTCTTTAGGTGCCAGTTATAGCTATCATTGGAAACCATCTTTGAAAAAGTTAGCTGTTGATTTTGAGACCCTTCGAAATTTTAATCATTGAATATTTTAATGCAGAAATATAGCTTGCGACTTCAAAATTATTTATCTTCCAACAAAATTCGTTTTTACCCATATCTTCCCCATAACGTAACTTTTAATTTTTTCAATGATCATTGGTAAGGTAGTTTATCATTGAAAATTAAAAGTCATTTTATGAGAAAAGTTGTGCCAAATTGAATACTTTTTTATCTGAAAATAATAATTAAGTCAATAAGCTTTACTTTGGCATCAAAATAATCATTTATTTTTTCTTCAAAATCTCTCAAAATTGGCAATTAATTTTTTCAATGATGGTTTTCAAGGATAGCTATAACTGACCCCTTACCTGTGAAGCCATGTTCGGCCAAAAGAATTGCTGTCGCAACCTATGTAGAATTTTACGGAAACCACCATGCGCAGCCCTTGGTGGCCGATGAGCCAAAGTAATCAGTTGGGTAGTCAGCTGCGATGGAATCCATAACTTCCATCCTAGGTCATCCTGTTAGGGATTCCCTGTGCTGTGTTGGACCTTTTTGTACACGAAATTGTCCGAGACTTGAAGGTCTGGCAGCTGTTCATTTTGTTTTATGATGGTTTCAATGATCTGAACATATTCCTCAGATTTAAAACTGGGATCTGTTAGATCTATGTGCAGCACATCAGAAGGATATTCCTCCGAAAAGGCATCTAGATTCAATACTTCGGCTGCATAAACTCTTGACAGAGCGTCCGGCACGACATGCTGCGAACCTTTACGATGCTCGATATCGAAGTCATAGCCTTGAAGTTTCAGACTCAACCGAGCTAATCCGCTGAGGTCCTTTTGAATCATTGCCACTTTAAACTGGCATCGTCGGTCACTACTTTAAAGTGGTATCCTTCCACATAGGGTCGAAACTGTTGTATACTCATAACCGCGGCCAAGCACTCCCGCTCAGTGACACTATAATTACACTGATCCTTGTTCAACTTGTGCGAATAGAAGAAGATGGGGCGTTCATTGTCTTCGTCGTCCTTCTGACATAATACGCCTCCAATACCGGTCAATGAAGCATCGCACAAAATGACGAAAGGCTTAGTATAATCAGGGTTCACTAATACGGTTGCCGATGTCAGTATGTCCTTAATTTGTTGAAAGAATTCTAACGCTTCCTTAGTTAATTTGAATTTGGTGTTCCTTTTTAGTGTATTTGCAATGGGAGCAGCGAGGGTACTATAATCTCTCACGAACCTGCGATACCACCCAGACATGCCAATGAACCTACGTACTTGTCTCTGATTTTGTGGAATAGGAAAATCTATAATGCCAGAAACCTTTGCAGGGTCAGTCTTAAGACAACCATCGCCGATAATATAACCTAGGTATTTCAGTTCCTTGAAACAAAACTTAGATTTTGCAAGGTCAATTGTTAAACCTGCAGCCTTAAGTTTTCAGCGACGATGTTTAAGTAACGAATATGTTCCTCAAAGGTACGTGTGACTATCAGAAGATCGGTCAAGTAAACAAAAACAGTTTCTTTTAATTCGTGGGGCACCACTTTGTCCATTAACTTGCAAAGACGCTGGGGTGCATTGCAAAGGCCAAAGGGCCATTACCTTGAATTGGTATAGAGGCCTGCCAGGAACCGTGAACGCCGTCTTTTCCCGTGAAGACTTCACCAGCGGTATCTGAAGAAAGGCGTCTTTCAGATCCACACTAGAAATATAGTGTGTATCTGAAATACGACTAAGCAGACCCTGTATATGAGGCAAAGGATAGGTACTTTTCTTCGTTTTTTCGTTAACTTTTCGGTAATCTAGGCACATTCGGTTCTTACCAGGCTTTCGTATCAAGACTACCGGAGAGCTCCATGGGCTATTGCTCTCTTCAATTATACCCATATCAAGTAACCTATTCAATTTCTCATATAATAGCTCTTAGAGAAACAGGATAGTGTTGTTGTTTTATCGGCTCCGCATCCCCTGTGTCGATTTCATGTTCCTCCAGCGTGGTTTGACCTAAACCAAGAGTGGCAAAGGATGGGAACATACTGATGGCTGTTTGAAGTTTACAGAATTCTTCCCCCGATAGCTTACGCATCTCTGAGGACGTATTATTTAACGAGAAGCTAATTGGTGAAATTTCAGAAATTAATTGAGGAGCTATATTGAAAGATTCCAGAAATTTATCCCTAGATACAATTTTTGTTGTATCGAAGGAACTATATACATTTCAATCTTTTTGGTAACGTTTTTGTAGGTGATATCAGCCTCAAATTTACCCGTGATAGGTTGACTACGACCATCCGCTGTTCTGACATTGGATTAGAACCGTGTACAAACAACTTTATGTTTATTGAGAAAATCATCGCCGTCTATACCCAGGCAACTTATGCTAGCACCACTGTCTAGCAAACCTAGCATACTTTCGCCAAAAATGTTTACATTGGCATAAGGGCGAGGATCATCAGAACAACACAAAGTTGTTGCTTCTATGTTTTTTAACGCATTCCTCCTATTTTTCTTTCGTTCTCGAATCCTAGCTATTCTACCAGAAACAGGAGGCTTTGAACAACCGAAAATCCTATCCCTGGCAGCATAATAACTTATTTGTCGTTCGTGTAGACTTTTTAACGGATAAGCTTTCGGTGGTGATATATTTGTTTCTAACTTTTCTACATTATTTGGTCTTTTCAAAATCTGAACTTGAACATTTCTGGGTCCGGTTTCTGGTTCCGCGAGCAAGCCATTCCGGTCAACGGATTGCCGCACATTTAGGGCTTGTGCATAGAGGTGAAGTTGTACCGTTTTTACCGCAACGTTAACAAAACAGAGATCTTTTTGGGTCTGAACACTCCATGTAACTGTGGCCTAGCTTCTTGCAGTTCCAGCAGGTATAATTGCTGGTATCTCGTTGCATCTGCGTAGTAGCCCGTAGCGTAATGGTTAGTGCGTTCGACTGTGACGCTGGAGGTCTGTGGTTCGCTTCCCAGCCTCGTCCAACTAAAAGCTAAAAAGTTTTTTTTCAGGGCTACTGCCTCTTGCGAATTGACAAATCCTCCAAGAGTAACACTTGTCACGAATAAGTGCTTGTCGTCTAGCCGTTCGGATTCGGCATAAAATTGTAGGTCCCTTCCATTCCTGTCGAAAGGCGCATACAGGAATGGTTGCGAGTTGTTAGTCACTAGGCCCTGGTTCTTCATGAGGCGTTGTGCCACCCGATTTTTTTTTATTTTTTTTCTTCGTTGCATCTGCAAGGCTTCAACTGAGACTATTCCTGGCTCTGCGACTTCTTCATTTACTTCAAACTCACTAACATTTCTACGAAAGGGTTGACTTACGGAATTTCGAATCTTCTGTTTGTTTTGGTCTTTGAGATATTTTTCCATATTACGGCAAACATAAGCCAGTTCGTTCAGACTCTGAGCCATAAAAGTCAACAACAACTCTCCCATTCTACTGTTAACGTTTTTTTTGATTAGTATTAGTAACTCATGATTTGGCTTTGGATAAAGCAAACGCATATTCAGCTTTTGAATAGCCAAACAAAAAAATCGTAAAAAATTTCGTAAGGTTGCTGACGACAGTCGTATAATTTCATCGAAAGCTCAGCATCTGTCTCAAGAGACCGAAACTGTTCAATCAATGCAAACCTAAGTCCAGGCCAATCTATTCTGGGTTTGGCTTTACGGAAGACCCAATACCAATCTTCAACCTATCCGGTTATGAAATGATGAAAGTTCGCTTCAATCTCTGGCCATGAAGATGGGTAGGTTTGCTTTAATAGTTCTAATTTAAAAAGAAAATCATCAACGGTCATCTTAATGTTATCAAACTTTAAACCCCACTTGTGGTAGGCAAGAAATTTGTAACTAGAACCAGAATTTAAATTCTGTTTTGATTGACTGGGTTGTTGAATGGTACATGTGTCATTATTCATGTTTCTGATACGCGTCAGAAACTCGCCTGCATTATGGTTTAGACTCGAGTAATTTACCTTTGATGCTGAGTCCGGGATGTTTTGAACAGGAGGAATGGGCTCTTAGCTAGGGGAGCTCGTCTGCGGACTTCATATTCTCTTGGAACAGAAGGAGTAGCTTGTCTTAGGGTTTCTCGGATGATCTCCGCCATTAATTTTTCATTTCAACCCTATTGGCTTCTAATTCTTTGCGAATTACCTGCAGATCCTCTACTCTACTAACCCCTATCGAAGCAGTTACAAGACCTTGAATGTAAGACGTCTAGTTCGTCCTGATTGTTTAATTGCTGTGGAGGTAGTATCCAACTATCCCTATTTCCTAGAAAGTCTTGAGATCCCATTGGCATGTCTGGGTTGGCATCTTTGGCAGACGGGTCCCCTTCGGGAGGGACTTGATTTGGCGGATTTGTGGGCGGTGGCAGTGGTCTTGTTCCTAAATTGGACAGATCAGGGTTTGAATTACTGGCCATGGCTCCGCGTTGAAGGCTTTTGTTGTCAGAACCACGAATTGATTTAATGTTTCCGCGTCCACGTATTTTTTGACCTGATCCGCGTCCATGTGCGTTAAGACTAGATCCACGACCACGAAGGAATTAAATGGGTGCCTGAACACGAGCGGAACGTAAGTTGTGGGTCTTCCTATCCTCAACTGAAGATATAAGGTTATTTAACCTACCTGTGCTTCTTAACCTCTCTTATAACAACCAGATTGGAAGGAAATAAAAATAACTAAGCCCTTGATAAGATTACTTAAAACAATTTATAAAAAAAAACATAGACAAATAGAAATTTATTAAAAATCAAGAAGTGCATATACCAACGAGGAATCTGAAGAATAAAGGAAGCTTAAGCATAAACAAAAAAAGAAAAATTGAAACTAATTAAAAAAAAAAGCAATGTAAAATTTGAAACTAAAGAAAAGAATTTATTTGAATCTGGGCAAAAAAAACTATCAACAAATCTATTTTAATAAACTAATAAAAAAGTATTTATTTGTGAAAATGTTTCATTAATTTGTATGTCTGGTGTATGTGGCAAAAAAAATCAAAAGAAATCTGAAGACCGCAGAAGAAAAAAAAAGATTTTGTACTTGAATCACTTGAAAATTTGTATGGAAGCTTAAAGGTATGTGTTTAACTGAAATACTATTAAAATTGACTTGCATACAGATGTAATTTATGAAAAAAAAAAAAAAAAAACAATGGGAAAATAAACAACTCGCAGCTGACATAGTACGTTGCTTCCAGAGCTCATACTATCGGTCGACATTGCTTCGTTCCTGTGGTGTACAAAATCAATACAATAATCTGAACAACAATAATTTCGGCTAAGCCAAAAGTACGGATTCAAAAAAAAAAATGTTTTCTTAATTGTTTAAGTTTGATATTGGTTTCGAATCGAGAGATGATTGACTCAACCGACTAAATAGGGAAAAACTTCTTACCCATTTACTGGACGTTCCATCACAGCTTCGACTCTCACATTATTGAATAAAAAAAATTATTATCTGTAAGCAACAAAAAAAAACTCAACCATAGTAGTGAAATTTCGTTGTAGAAAAAGCAACCCTTGAGAAAAAAAAATAAAATTTTCAATCAAGATATACTTTGTTTTAATGATATTAACTTCTTAAAAGGGTATTTTCCAGGACGAATCGGGCCCCACGTTGGGCGCCATCTGTAACGGTTCGAGGTGTTGTCGGCAGAAGAACTTCCTGAGGGGTGTTTCATTTCTCATAAACCAGAGGTGCTACAACCCATGGAACACACAATCACGTCAGCACAGTTGAAACTAGCGCATCGGAAAAATCCTTATAACCTTTCCTTCCCTAACCACCATTACGACCCCCTACTTACAGGTACAGTGGACCGATCCTGACAGCGGGAAGGAAAGGGTGTTCAGGTTACGATACGGCGTGGCATGCTAGCTTAAGCTCATCCTAGCTCGTCGGTGGGGGGGATTCTTGCCATCGCAACGCTGAACGGTCGTTACGTAAATTGTACATGCCGGTAAAGTTTAAAAAAAAAAAAAAAAAGTTCGGGTTCAAATTAAAGGAGCCCGAATTCGACCTGTTAGGATACCCTCCTATAAACATACAAACTTCCAAGTGTGGAGAGCACTAGATGGAATGGCTCTCCGAAGGGTAGCCCACCCACGTATCACAAAAGGATACTACCATGACGGTTATGTCCTCGATTTGTATAACGGTCCCAAATCTGGATAAAAGTGATAATTAGAATATCATCTTTACAAAGTTAACTCAGACAAAATAACGACTAAAATCAAAATCCAAAGAATCAATGCAAAGTTTTCATTTTCCTTTTCCCCTTGTCTTCGTTTCTTCCACAGACTACCCTTTTTCCCTTATTGCCACGTCCACCTATGACGTTACTTAAGCCGACCGCATCCTAGGAAATCGCTAATAAAAATTAAGAAAAAAAAGAAATATATCTAAAAATATTTCCATCTGTGGAAACAATAAAAAAAAATTTATATCTTTCAAGATAATGAATGAAATTTTTATTCAAACAAAATTAAAACTAATCCTAACAAACCAAAAATAAATCTACCTATGTATAATATGCGATTTAGAGAAAAAAAACCGAAGGAAGCACAAAAGGAATAAAAAAAAGTATAACCAACAGTCGATCGTTATTCAAAATCAATTATTTTTCAAATTCAATTCAATATTATCTACAGTATTTTTTTCTCTATGAGAATCTAATCGTGGATTAATAATTATTATCTTTTGCCTTAAATTTATTACTTTATATTATAATTCGATATTTATAATTTTCGGTAATGTTTTAAATAAAATATTAAAAAAAGGAATTGAAAGTATTTTGAATTTCTCGCAACACAAAGTTAACGTATACAACTTATTACTCTCTCTCTTCTCGCAAGTTACACTGGTATCAATTAAATTGCATGTTTTTTTTTGTTTATATCGATCGAGAAGTTAAAGCTCAAGAGAGTGAGCTACATATAATGAGTGTGAACATAACGACGTGCGAAAGTAGGTATCATGAAAAATTGAATTCAATAAATTTTTTTCAGCAGATTTGAAAAAAACATAAACAAGGGGAAATTTAAAAAAAATCAAGAAGTGCATATACCAACGAGGAATCTGAAGAATAAAGGAAGCTTAAGCATAAACAAAAAAAGAAAAATTGAAACTAATTAAAAAAAAAGCAATGTAAAATTTGAAACTAAAGAAAAGAATTTATTTGAATCTGGGCAAAAAAACTATCAACAAATCTATTTTAATAAACTAATAAAAAAGTATTTATTTGTGAAAATGTTTCATTAATTTGTATGTCTGGTGTATGTGGCAAAAAAAATCAAAAGAAATCTGGAGACCGCAGAAGAAAAAAAAAGATTTTGTACTTGAATCACTTGAAAATTTGTATGGAAGCTTAAAGGTATGTGTTTAACTAAAATACTATTAAAATTGACTTGCATACAGATGTAATTTATAAAAAAAAAAAAAAAAAAAAAAAAATGGGAAAATAAACAACTCGCAGCTGACATAGTACGTTGCTTCCAGAGCTCATACTATCGGTCGACATTGCTTCGTTCCTGTGGTATACAAAATCAATACAATAATCTGAACAACAATAATTTCGACTAAACCAAAAGTACGGATTCAAAAAAAAAAATGTTTTGTTAATTGTTTAAGTTTGATATTGGTTTCGAATCGAGAGATGATTGACGCAACCGACTAAATAGGGAAAAACTTCTTACCCATTTACTGGACGTTCCATCACAGCTTCGACTCTCACATTATTGAATAAAAAAAATTATCATCTGTAAGCAACAAAAAAAACTCAACCATAGTAGTGAAATTTCGTTGTAGAAAAAGCAACCCTTGAGAAAAAAAAATAAAATTTTCAATCAAGATATACTTTGTTTTAATGATATTAACTTCTTAAAAGGGTATTTTCCAGGACGAATCGGGCCCCACGTTGGGCGCCACCTGTAACGGTTCGAGGTGTTGTCGGCAGAAGAACTTCCTGAGGGGTGTTTCATTTCTCATAAACCAGAGGTGCTACAACCCATGGAACACACAATAACGTCAGCACAGTTGAAACTAGCGCATCGGAAAAATCCTTATAACCTTTCCTTCCCTAACCGCCATTACGACCCCCTACTTACAGGTACAGTGGACCGATCCTGACAGCAGGAAGGAAAGGGTGTTCAGGTTACGATACGGCGTGGCATGCTAGCTTAAGCTCATCCTAGCTCGTCGGTGGTGGGGATTCTTGCCATCGCAACGCTTAACGGTCGTTACGTAAATTGTACATGCCGGTAAAGTTTAAAAAAAAAAAAAAAAAAGTTCGGGTTCAAATTAAAGGAGCCCGAATTCGACCTGTTAGGATACCCTCCTATAAACATACAAACTTCCAAGTGTGGAGAGCACTAGATGGAATGGCTCTCCGAAGGGTAGCCCACCCACGTATCACAAAAGGATACTACCATGACGGTTATGTCCTCGATTTGTATAACGGTCCCAAATCTGGATAAAAGTGATAATTAGAATATCATCTTTACAAAGTTAACTCAGACAAAATAACGACTAAAATCAAAATCCAAAGAATCAATGCAAAGTTTTCATTTTCCTTTTCCCCTTGTCTTCGTTTCTTCCACAGACTACCCTTTTTCCCTTATTGCCACGTCCACCTATGACGTTACTTAAGCCGACCGCATCCTAGGAAATCGCTAATAAAAATTAAGAAAAAAAAGAAATATATCTAAAAATATTTCCATCTGTGGAAACAATAAAAAAAAATTTATATCTTTCAAGATAATGAATGAAATTTTTATTCAAACAAAATTAAAACTAATCCTAACAAACCAAAAATAAATCTACCTATGTATAATATGCGATTTAGAGAAAAAAAACCGAAGGAAGCACAAAAGGAATAAAAAAAAGTATAACCAACAGTCGATCGTTATTCAAAATCAATTATTTTTCAAATTCAATTCAATATTATCTACAGTATTTTTTTCTCTATGAGAATCTAATCGTGGATTAATAATTATTATCTTTTGCCTTAAATTTATTACTTTATATTATAATTCGATATTTATAATTTTCGGTAATGTTTTAAATAAAATATTAAAAAAAGGAATTGAAAGTATTTTGAATTTCTCGCAACACAAAGTTAACGTATACAACTTATTACTCTCTCTCTTCTCGCAAGTTACACTGGTATCAATTAAATTGCATGTTTTTTTTTGTTTATATCGATCGAGAAGTTAAAGCTCAAGAGAGTGAGCTACATATAATGAGTGTGAACATAACGACGTGCGAAAGTAGGTATCATGAAAAATTGAATTCAATAAATTTTTTTCAGCAGATTTGAAAAAAACATAAACAAGGGGAAATTTAAAAAAAATCAAGAAGTGCATATACCAACGAGGAATCTGAAGAATAAAGGAAGCTTAAGCATAAACAAAAAAAGAAAAATTGAAACTAATTAAAAAAAAAGCAATGTAAAATTTGAAACTAAAGAAAAGAATTTATTTGAACCTGGGCAAAAAAACTATCAACAAATCTATTTTAATAAACTAATAAAAAAAGTATTTATTTGTGAAAATGTTTCATTAATTTGTATGTCTGGTGTATGTGGCAAAAAAAATCAAAAGAAATCTGAAGACCGCAAAGAAATAAAAAGATTTTGTACTTGAATCACTTGAAAATTTGTATGGAAGCTTAAAGGTATGTGCTTAACTAAAATACTATTAAAATTGACCTGCATACAGATGTAATTTATGAAAAAAAAAATGGGAAAATAAACAACTCGCAGCTGACATAGTACGTTGCTTCCAGAGCTCATACTATCGGTCGACATTGCTTCGTTCCTGTGGTGTACAAAATCAATACAATAATCTGAACAACAATAATTTCGGCTAAGCCAAAAGTACGGATTCAAAAAAAAAAATGTTTTGTTTAACATTTTGTTTAAGTTTGATATTGGTTTCGAATCGAGAGATGATTGACTCAACCGACTAAATAGGGAAAAACTTCTTACCCATTTACTGGACGTTCCATCACAGCTTCGACTCTCACATTATTGAATAAAAAAAATTATTATCTGTAAGCAACAAAAAAAAACTCAACCATAGTAGTGAAATTTCGTTGTAGAAAAAGCAACCCTTGAGAAAAAAAAATAAAATTTTCAATCAAGATATACTTTGTTTTAATGATATTAACTTCTTAAAAGGGTATTTTCCAGGACGAATCGGGCCCCACGTTGGGCGCCACCTGTAACGGTTCGAGGTGTTGTCGGCAGAAGAACTTCCTGACGGGTGTTTCATTTCTCATAAACCAGAGGTGCTACAACCCATGGAACACACAATCACGTCAGCACAGTTGAAACTAGCGCATCGGAAAAATCCTTATAACCTTTCCTTCCCTAACCACCATTACGACCCCCTACTTACAGGTACAGTGGACCGATCCTGACAGCAGGAAGGAAAGGATGTTCAGGTTACGATACGGCGTGACATGCTAGGTTAAGCTCATCCTATCTCGTCGGTGGGGGGGATTCTTGCTATCGCAACGCTGAACGGTCGTTACGTAAATTGTACATGCCGGTAAAGTTAAAAAAAAAAAAAAAAAAAAAGTTCGGGTTCAAATTAAAGGAGCCCGAATTCGACCTGTTAGGATACCCTCCTATAAACATACAAACTTCCAAGTGTGGAGAGCACTAGATGGAATGGCTCTCCGAAGGGTAGCCCACCCACGTATCACAAAAGGATACTACCATGACGGTTATGTCCTCGATTTGTATAACGGTCCCAAATCTGGATAAAAGTGATAATTAGAATATCATCTTTACAAAGTTAACTCAGACAAAATAACGACTAAAATCAAAATCCAAAGAATCAATGCATAGTTTTCATTTTCCTTTTCCCCTTGTCTTCGTTTCTTCCACAGACTTCCCTTTTTCCCTTATTGCCACGTCCACCTATGACGTTACTTAAGCCGACCGCATCCTAGGAAATCGCTGATAAAAATTAAGAAAAAAAAGAAATATATCTAAAAATATTTCCATCTGTGAAAACAATAAAAAAAATTTATATCTTTCAAGACAATGAATGAAATTTTTATTCAAACAAAATTAAAACTAATCCTAACAAGCCAAAAATAAATCTACCTATGTATAATATGCGATTTAGAGAAAAAAACCGAAGGAAGCACAAAAGGAATAAAAAAAAGTATAACCAACAGTCGATCGTTATTCAAAATCAATTATTTTTTAAATTCAATTCAATATTATCTACAGTATTTATTTCTCTATGAGAATCTAATCGTGGATTAATAATTATTATCTTTTGCCTTATATTGATTACTTTATATTATAATTCAGATACTTATAATTTTCGGTAATGTTTTAAATAAAATATTAAAAAAAGGAATTGAAAGTATTTTGAATTTCTCGCAACACAAAGTTAACGTATTCAACTTATTACTCTCTCTCTTCTCGCAAGTTACACTGGTATCCATTAAATTGCATATTTTTTTTTGTTTATATCGATCGAGAAGTTAAAGCTCAAGAGAGTGAGCTACATATAATGAGTGTGAACATAACGACGTGCGAAAGTAGGTATCATGAAAAATTGAATTCAATAAATTTTTTTCAGCAGATTTGAATTTGATGCCTATTTATTTATGTTTCATGGTTTTTTCTTTTTACAAAATTGGCAAGCAAAAAATTAGAAATAAAAAGTTACATATTAAAAAGAAATTATATTGCCAAGGAAAAAAATGGAATTCGCTTATAATATAATAATAGTACTAGCTTCAAAAATTCACCACAGTACATTTAAATTTTAAATTTCTCTCTCTGAGATTTTTACCATTACCTTTTTTTTATGAAATTCTTAAGAAGGGGGTGAAGCGAATTAAGTTTTATTTGTTCGAACGTTCAATATAATTTAAAAATAGAAACTTACCACAGCTTTTAAATAAATTTCCTTTGAGGTGGTGCACCGGATCATAGGTTGGTGGTCTGGAACTTTACTGTAATTTAACTAAACACTTGAACAGCAAAAGAAATCACTTCATCTTGCCTTTTTTTTTGCATTTTGAAATAAAAAAAAACTGTAGTTCTAATTTTCAATATATTTTTTTTTTATCACCATAGGAAAAAAAATATGAGGTGAAAAATATAAAAAGTGGATATAGGTGGAATAAATGAAACTAGGAATAATAAAAAAAACTATTATATTGATTTATGTAAGTAGGTCTATTGAAGTTAAATAACGCGGTGAGATGATGAGGTTAAAGATACAGGAGATGATGATGGGAATGGTGATGCTGGGTACAGATGATGGAGCTTTGACTATAGAATTTTTGCACGGCACGTCTATATCAAACTTGTGAAGTCGGAAAAGACTCCAATAATTCACATGCTGGTAGTTTCTTTTTTTTTGTTTGGTGTGTGATGTAGGAAGGTGACTGTTTTTGGGTACAGTCTGCCAGTCTTTAGTTCAAATTGTTAATTGTTCCACGTGTACCTGGATGCACACCGAGAGATCACTTTGGGGGCTTTTTGTGTTGCTTTTAATGTAGATTGGCCAATAAGGTGTTTTGCAACCTGAATTTTTGGATGGTGATTTTGGGGACCCGATTATTGCAGTTCGTCTTACCTTTTTTATTTTCTTTGAGTTTTGCACGCAAGATTAATGGAGCATAAGGCATATAAGTATTTTTGTTTGTTATAGTAGTACGTTGAGCATTATTTTTATGCGATGCCTTCGTTGGGATTTACTTTTTAAAAATTTACCCGAGTAATTTACGATTTCTTACGAAATTTGATTAGATTTAGATTTTAGGGCACGCGGATAGATTTTCGAAGGGCTTTTTGTAGCACATGGAGTTTTATTTTCAATTTAGGTTTTAGGTGTTTATAAACGCAAACTTAAAATATCACGGCCCAATAAACGGTTGATTTTATATATTATAGATATATATTTATATACTTATTAAGTGCGGATGGCAAAAGATTAAAATTTAATTTTTTTTTAACTGCCCAACAGACGAAACTGATCACACCAAATATTAGACACCAAAAGAGACCGACATTTTGTCAATCACGCCTTTTATAGCCGGTCGGCAACCCTTAAAGCATCCGACATTTCGTGCGAGAGAGAGAGTCCCAATATGGCGATGGAAATGATTCCGGAAGGCACTTTTCATGGCCGAATCCTTGACCAAAATATTAAACTTCTTATCTTAAAATTCATTTCCGATTTTTTTTAGAAAAGGTGCGACAAGATTTCAATTCCCTGGTCAAAATTGGCGTAGAAAATACGTCCCGGAAACGCTTTCATGACAGAAAATACCAGAAATTTACATATGTGTGTGTTCTCTTATTTTTTTCCATTTGTCGACATAACATATTTAAAATCTCTCTTAAAAAAGATCTCTTCAAAATCCACTTCATAAAATGGAATGTTGTCAGCCATTTGACGACATAGTGGGCTCTATTGGCACATGGAGTCACGGCACCTAGCAGCCAGCGCGTGAAACTAACAAACGAGATAGATTTCTTTTCCATTTGACGTTCAATGCATTTCCCGTAAGAGAAAAAGAAAAACAGCTCGTAGAAACATTATTTTAACAAATTAATTTTATATGAACGGTTGTTTGTATTATAATTGCAATAGAATAATTAAACATGCTAGTTTGCAAATCAAACGTAAAATATATCGAAACTTATTACTAATTTGCTTTATTTTGCAGATGAAATATGTAAACAAACGTGCTTTTTTGTTGTTGTTTTCCAAAATGGATGCAAGGCGTCAGTCAGAACGATATCATGTGCGTAGGTAGGTAGTAGTTTAGGGGGCTAGAGTTTCTTATGGATTTTAATAAAACATTAATTTTCCTTTTTATTTAAGTAAAGAATGAAGTAGAAATGTTAAAGGTCCACTTTAGTGATCGTAAGAAAAAAAGATAATACCAGGAAATTATGTGTTGCACCAATAATTGCGGTTTTCTATTTTTCGATTAATTTCGTTCACTTTTGCTTTCGTAAAAATAGAATTATAACAGTCAAAAGCGCTCACTTAAGTAAATGTAATAAGCCAACGAAAATTAGTTTTCCAAATTATCAAAAGGAGTCACCTATAATGCACTTAAGTGATATAAATCTTCATTTTATTTTTTTGTATTAGGTACGCGCAGGTAAATATAAAGTTAATATAAATTATTGGGACATCATTTGATTTCTCTGTGTTCGTTTGTTTTATCCTACCACGTAAGTTTCTTTCTAAGAATAATTTTTTAACGTAATTTCGGGCAAAAAAAACTTTTATCCTCCATTTAAAAAAAGATTAGCACTCTTTTAAAGTAAACTCTTCTTAAAAATAGAACTAATTAAGAGTGATCGAGCTTGACCTTCATTCATACCTTGCCTCTTTTGTAAACCAAGAAACAAACGTGTAAATAGCCAATTGAAAAATATTTTTTTCAACAATTTTTTCACAAGAAGATTTTTATTCAATTACGAACAAACATATTTTTTTAATAATCGTGACTACGCCTCTGCCTTTCTCTATTTCTAATCGAGTACTTTTGTTGTTGTTTCTGGTTGTAAAGGTGGTTTGTTTACATTTTTCATTTACAAAGCAAAGCATTTTAGCTATCTATTTTAATATATTTTCAGGTTGATTTATAAGCTTACACATTTTTTGGTTCTATTTCAATCATAATATGGATACCCGTTGATATTAAATAATTTGGTATAACTAATTTTCATCAGGCGCTTTTTTCGTTTTCTCTTATGGGAAATACATTGAACGTCAAACCGAAAATAATTCTATCGCCTTTTGAAGCTTAAGCGCTAGAGATGCAGGTGGCGTGGAAATCAACTTACCAGGTGTCAATTAAATGTTCAAACTCACCACGCTCATGTAGAATTTACCCCACCATCATCAGCTCTGCATTAGGCGTGTTTCTTTTTTAGTTCAGAGCAGACCCTGAACTGTAAAACAAAAAATTGTGTTTCTTTTTTACCTCTTCAAATTTGTGTTTCTTTCTTAGTTCTGAACGTGTTCTGAGCTTGTTCAGAGCGCGCTCTATGAGATCTGAATAAAATAACTGAGCAGACCGAGTTGAATGCGGAACACAAGCATTTGATAGATGAAATTGAAAAAAAAGTGACAGTTAAGTGTTCAGGTGTGTTTCAAAAATAATTCTGAGCGCTCGGAACGAGAACACGCTTTGTTCAGAGGATGTTCAGAGCATGCTCGTTATGCTCGGACTCTGTTCAGAACTCTTTTCTGAGCTAAAAAAGAAAAACGCCTATTACCTTTTCTTTTATTATAATATTGAATTGAATTGAATGTCATTGATTGAACGGAAGGTTCAGGTTTTTGATAACTGAATACCAGATACTCTCAAACTTCATCGACTGTTGCTTTTGAAATATGTGTAGGTAAATAAACTAGATCGTTTCCCACAAAACTTGTACATTTCCAAGTATAAACGAAAGAAATGGATAAGAAAAGAAACGAAACGCTGCAAAATAAATTTAAAATAAATCTCTTGTTGACCCATGCCCGAGAAAAAGTCTAATGTTCAGACTGTAGCCAGCCGGGCTCACTTTTTGAAAAGAATCTACCTTTTAATGTCTTTCGAATGAAAAACTCCTAATGCTTTTCCGTTTTCATCTTCCAATTAATAAAGATTATTTCCTTTAAGCTTTCTTATTTTTGACTTTGTAAATTATGGGCATAGTTTGGCTTTAATCTTTTTTGCAGCGTCACTCAGCACAAATTTTATCTTATAGACAACATCGCTGACATTATACTTCACATGTTTGCTTCGGGTATTGTACCTATGTATGTTCATAAACTCGATGTGCTCTTTGGAGAGCATTTTTTATAGCTGAATGAATAATGTTCATTTTTGATGATTTAGGAACGACGTTGAGTTCAGAGTTGTTAATTTTTTAATTTACGAAGAAGTTCGAATTCAGACGCATGTTCAACCATTTTCAGGCCAAACAAAGCCTCATAAGGAGACATACCTATAGCCGAATGGATAGCTGTTCTGAGAGCACAGGTTATAGCGGGAAGTTGTACATCCCAATTCCTTTGATCATCTCCTATGCAGCAAGAATGGAGCGGTTAACACGCTCGCTAGCATTAGCTTGCGGCGCATATGAAGCAGTTTTAACATGCTGAATCCCATACGAAGATAATAACTTCGAAAAGTTTTTGCTCATAAATTGTTTACCGTTATCCGTTAAAATAGATTCAGGCACACCAAACATACATAGAACATCTTCATTTAAAAATTTAACTGCGGTTTCTGATGTGGCAGTTCTTAAGGCTTTAATAACCACAAATTTGGTTAACTGATCTAGAGCGATGATTATGTAGACGTTGCCTTTTTTTGTTCGAGGGTATGGCCCAAGTAAATCCATATAGATGTGTTGGAACGGACGTTCCACTTCGAAGGCCTTTCCCATTGGTCGTCGTAATATCTGATTGGAAGCTTTGGACATCTTACAAATTTCACAACTATTCACGTAAGTCTTTAGGTGCCAGTTATAGCTATCATTGGAAACCATCTTTGAAAAAGTTAGCTGTTGATTTTGAGACCCTTCAAAATTTTAATCATTGAATATTTTAATGCAGAAATATAGCTTGCGACTTCAAAATTATTTATCTTCCAATAAAATTCGTTTTTACCCATATCTTCCCCATAACGTAACTTTTAATTTTTTCAATGATCATTGGTAAGGTAGTTTATCATTGAAAATTAAAAGTCATTTTATGAGAAAAGATGTGCCAAATTGAATATTTTTTTATCTGAAAATAATAATTAAGTCAATAAGCTTTACTTTGGCATCAAAATAATCATTTATTTATTCTTCAAAATCTCTCAAAATTGGCAATTCATTTTTTCAATGATGGTTTTCAAGGATAGCTATAACTGGCCCCTTACCTGTGAAGCCATGTTCGGCCAAAAGAATTGCTGTCGCAACCTATGTAGAATTTTACGGAAACCACCATGCGCAGCCCTTGGTGGCCGATGAGCCAAAGTAATCAGTTGGGTAGTCAGCTGCGATGGAATCCATAACTTTCATCCTAGGTCATCCTGTAAGGGATTCCCTGTGCTGTGTTGGACCTTTTTGTACACGAAATTGTCCGAGACTTGAAGGTCTGGCAGCTGTTCATTTTGTTTTATGATGGTGTCAATGATCTGAACATATTCCTCAGATTTAAAACTGGGATCTGTTAGATCTATGTGCAGCACATCAGAAGGATATTCCTCCGAAAAGGCATCTAGATTCAATACTTCGGCTGCATAAACTCTTGACAGAGCGTCCGGCACGACATGCTGCGAACCTTTACGATGCTCGATATCGAAGTCATAGCCTTGAAGTTTCAGACTCAACCGAGCTAATCCGCTGAGGTCCTTTTGAATCATTGCCACTTTAAACTGGCATCGTCGGTCACTACTTTAAAGTGGTATCCTTCCACATAGGGTCGAAACTGTTGTATACTCATAACCGCGGCCAAGCACTCCCGCTCAGTGACACTATAATTACACTGAGCCTTGTTCAACTTGTGCGAATAGAAGAAGATGGGGCGTTCATTGTCTTCATCGTCCTTCTGACATAAGACGCCTCCAATACCGGTCGATGAAGCATCGCACAAAATGACGAAAGGCTTAGTATAATCAGGGTTCACTAATACGGTTGCCGATGTCAGTATGTCCTTAATTTGTTGAAAGAATTCTAACGCTTCCTTAGTTAATTTGAATTTGGTGTTCCTTTTTAGTGTATTTGCGATGGGAGCAGCGATGGTACTATAATCTCTCACGAGCCTGCGATACCACCCAGGCATACCAATGAACCTACGTACTTGTCACTGATTTTGTGGAATAGGAAAATCTATAATGCCAGAAACCTTTGCAGGGTCAGTCTTAAGACAACCATCGCCGATAATATAACCTAGGTATTTCAGTTCCTTGAAACAAAACTTAGATTTTTCAAGGTTAATTGTTAAACCTGCAGCCTTAAGTTTTTCAGCGACGATGTTTAAGTAACGAATATGTTCCTCAAAGATACGTGTGACTATCAGAAGATCGGTCAAGTAAACAAAAACTGTTTCTTTTAATTCGTGGGGCACCACTTTGTCCATTAACTTGCAAAGACGCTAGGGTGCATTGCAAAGGCCAAAGGGCCATTACCTAGAATTGGTATAGAGGCCTGCCAGGAACCGTGAACGCCGTCTTTTCCCGTGAAGACTTCACCCACACTAGAAATATAGTGTGTATCTGAAATACGACTAAGCAGACCCTGTATATGAGGCAAAGGATAGGTACTTTTCTTCGTTTTTTCGTTAACTTTTCGGTAATCTAGGCACATTCGGTTCTTACCAGGCTTTCGTATCAAGACTACCGGAGAGCTCCATGGGCTATTGCTCTCTTCAATTATACCCATATCAAGTAACCTATTCAATTTCTCATATAATAGCTCTTAGAGAAACAGGATAGTGTTGTTGTTTTATCGGCTCCGCATCCCCTGTGTCGATTTCATGTTCCTCCAGCGTGGTTTGACCTAAACCAAGAGTGGCAAAGGATGGGAACATACTGATGGCTGTTTGAAGTTTACTGAATTCTTCCCCCGATAGCTTACGCATCTCTGAGGACGTATTATTTAACGAGAAGCTAATTGGTGAAATTTCAGAAATTAATTGAGGAGCTATATTGAAAGATTCCAGAAATTTATCCCTAGATACAATTTTTGTTGTATCGAAGGAACTTTATACATTTCAATCTTTTTGGTAACGTTTTTGTAGGTGATATCAGCCTCAAAGTTACCCGTGATAGGTTGACTACGACCATCCGCTGTTCTGACATTGGATGAGAACCGTGTACAAACAACTTTACGTCTATACCCAGGCAACTTATGCTAGCACCACTGTCTAGCAAACCTAGCCTACTTTCGCCAAAAATGTTTACATTGGCATAAGGACGAGGATCATCAGAACAACACAAAGTTGTTGCTTCTATGTTTTTTAACGCATTCCTCCTATTTTTCTTTCGCTCTCGAATCCTAGCTATTCTACCAGAAACAGGAGGCTTTGAACAACCGAAAATCCTATCCCTGGCAGCATAATAACTTATTTGTCGTTCGTGTAGACTTTTTAACGGATAAGCTTTCGGTGGTGATATATTTGTTTCTAACTTTTCTACATTATTTGGTCTTTTCAAAATCTGAACTTGAACATTTCTGGGTCCGGTTTCTGGTTCCGCGAGCAAGCCATTCCGGTCAACGGATTGCTCTTGTGAGAGTTTCCCGCACATTTAGGGCTTGTGCATAGAGGTGAAGTTGTACCGTTTTTTCCGCAACGTTAACAAAACAGAGATCTTTTTGGGTCTGAACACTCCATGTAACTGTGGCCTAGCTTCTTGCAGTTCCAGCAGGTATAATTGCTGGTATCTCGTTGCATCTGCGTAGTAGCCCGTAGCGTAATGGTTAGTACGTTCGACTGTGACGCTGGAGGTCTGTGGTTCGCTTCCCAGCCTCGTCCAACTAAAAGCTAAAAAGTTTTTTTTCAGGGCTACTGCCTCTTGCGAATTGACAAATCCTCCAAGAGTAACACTTGTCACGAATAAGTGCTTGTCGTCTAGCCGTTCGGATTCGGCATAAAATTGTAGGTCCCTTCCATTCCTGTCGAAAGGCGCATACAGGAATTGTTGCGAGTTGTTAGTCACTAGGCCCTGGTTCTTCATGAGGCGTTGTGCCACCCGATTTTTGTTTATTTTTTTTCTTCGTTGCATCTGCAAGGCTTCAACTGAGACTATTCCTGGCTCTGCGACTTCTTCATTTACTTCAAACTCACTAACATTTCTACGAAAGGGTTGACTTACGGAATTTCGAATCTTCTGTTTGTTTTGGTCTTTGAGATATTTTTCCATATTACGGCAAACATAAGCCAGTTCGTTCAGACTCTGAGCCATAAAAGTCAACAACAACTCTCCCATTCTACTGTTAACGTTTTTTTTGATTAGTATTAGTAACTCATGATTTGGCTTTGGATACAGCAAACGCATATTCAGCTTTTGAATAGCCAAACAAAAAAATCGTAAAAACTTTCGTAAGTTTGCTGACGACAGTCGTATAATTTCATCGAAAGCTCAGCATCTGTCTCAAGAGACCGAAACTGTTCAATCAATGCAAACCTAAGTCCTGGCCAATCTATTCTGGGTTTGGCTTTACGGAAGACCCAATACCAATCTTCAACCTGTCCGGTTATGAAATGATGAAAGTTCGCTTCAATCTCTGGCCATGAAGATGGGTAGGTTTGCTTTAATAGTTCTAATTTAAAAAGAAAATCATCAACGGTCATCTTAATGTTATCAAACTTTAAACCCCACTTGTGGTAGGCAAGAAATTTGTAACTAGAACCAGAATTTAAATTCTGTTTTGATTGACTGGGTTGTTGAATGGTACATGTGTCATTATTCATGTTTCTGATACGCGTCAGAAACTCGTCTGCATTATGGTTTAGACTCGAGTAATTTACCCTTGATGCTGAGTCCGGGATGTTTTGAACAGGAGGAATGGGCTCTTAGCTAGGGGAGCTCGTCTGCGGACTTCATATTCGCTTGGAACAGAAGGAGTAGCTTGTCTTAGGGTTTCTCGGATGATCTCCGCCATTAATTTTTCATTTCAACCCTATTGGCTTCTAATTCTTTGCGAATTACCTGCAGATCCTCTACTCTACTAACCCCTATCGAAGCAGTTACAAGACCTTGAATGTAAGACGTCTAGTTCGTCCTGATTGTTTAATTGCTGTGGAGGTAGTATCCAACTATCCCTATTTCCTAGAAAGTCTTGAGATCCCATTGGCATGTCTGGGTTGGCATCTTTGGCAGACGGGTCCCCTTCGGGAGGGACTTGATTTGGCGGATTTGTGGGCGGTGGCAGTGGTCTTGTTCCTAAATTGGACAGATCAGGGTTTGAATTACTGGCCATGGCTCCGCGTTGAAGGCTTTTGTTGTCAGAACCACGAATTGATTTAATGTTTCCGCGTCCACGTATTTTTTGACCTGATCCGCGTCCATGTGCGTTAAGACTAGATCCACGACCACGAAGGAATTAAATGGGTGCCTGAACACGAGCGGAACGTAAGTTGTGGGTCTTCCTATCCTCAACTGAAGACATAAGGTTATTTAACCTACCTGTGCTTCTTAACCTCTCTTATAACAACCAGATTGGAAGGAAATAAAAATAACTAAGCCCTTGATAAGATTACTTAAAACAATTTATAAAAAAAAAACATAGACAAATAGAAATTTATTAAAAATCAAGAAATGCATATACCAACGAGGAATCTGAAGAATAAAGGAAGCTTAAGCATAAACAAAAAAAGAAAAATTGAAACTAATTAAAAAAAAAAAGCAATGTAAAATTTGAAACTAAAGAAAAGAATTTATTTGAATCTGGGCAAAAAAAACTATCAACAAATCTATTTTAATAAACTAATAAAAAAGTATTTATTTGTGAAAATGTTTCATTAATTTGTATGTCTGGTGTATGTGGCAAAAAAAATCAAAAGAAATCTGAAGACCGCAGAAGAAAAAAAAAGATTTTGTACTTGAATCACTTGAAAATTTGTATGGAAGCTTAAAGGTATGTGTTTAACTAAAATACTATTAAAATTGACTTGCATACAGATGTAATTCACTAGGCCCTGGTTCTTCATGAGGCGTTGTGCCACCCGATTTTTTTTTATTTTTTTTCTTCGTTGCATCTGCAAAGCTTCAACTGAGACTATTCCTGGCTCTGCGACTTCTTCATTTACTTCAAACTCACTAACATTTCTACGAAAGGGTTGACTTACGGAATTTCGAATCTTCTGTTTGTTTTGGTCTTTGAGATATTTTTCCATATTACGGCAAACATAAGCCAGTTCGTTCAGACTCTGAGCCATAAAAGTCAACAACAACTCTCCCATTCTACTGTTAACGTTTTTTTTGATTAGTATTAGTAACTCATGATTTGACTTTGGATAAAGCAAACGCATATTCAGCTTTTGAATAGCCAAACAAAAAAATCGTAAAAAATTTCGTAAGGTTGCTGACGACAGTCGTATAATTTCATCGAAAGCTCAGCATCTGTCTCAAGAGACCGAAACTGTTCAATCAATGCAAACCTAAGTCCAGGCCAATCTATTCTGGGTTTGGCTTTACGGAAGACCCAATACCAATCTTCAACCTGTCCGGTTATGAAATGATGAAAGTTCGCTTCAATCTCTGGCCATGAAGATGGGTAGGTTTGCTTTAATAGTTCTAATTTAAAAAGAAAATCATCAACGGTCATCTTAATGTTATCAAACTTTAAACCCCACTTGTGGTAGGCAAGAAATTTGTAACTAGAACCAGAATTTAAATTCTGTTGTGATTGACTGGGTTGTTGAATGGTACATGTGTCATTATTCATGTTTCTGATACGCGTCAAAAACTCTTCTGCATTATGGTTTAGACTCGAGTAATTTACCCTTGATGCTGAGTCCGGGATATTTTGAACAGGAGGAATGGGCTCTTAGCTAGGGGAGCTCGTCTGCGGACTTCATATTCGCTTGGAACAGAAGGAGTAGCTTGTCTTAGGGTTTCTCGGATGATCTCCGCCATTAATTTTTCATTTCAACCCTATTGGCTTCTAATTCTTTGCGAATTACCTGCAGATCCTCTACTCTACTAACCCCTATCGAAGCAGTTACAAGACCTTGAATGTAAGACGTCTAGTTCGTCCTGATTGTTTAATTGCTGTGGAGGTAGTATCCAACTATCCCTATTTCCTAGAAAGTCTTGAGATCCCATTGGCATGTCTGGGTTGGCATCTTTGGCAGACGGGTCCCCTTCGGGAGGGACTTGATTTGGCGGATTTGTGGGCGGTGGCAGTGGTCTTGTTCCTAAATTGGACAGATCAGGGTTTGAATTACTGGCCATGGCTCCGCGTTGAAGGCTTTTGTTGTCAGAACCACGAATTGATTTAATGTTTCCGCGTCCACGTATTTTTTGACCTGATCCGCGTCCATGTGCGTTAAGACTAGATCCACGACCACGAAGGAATTAAATGGGTGCCTGAACACGAGCGGAACGTAAGTTGTGGGTCTTCCTATCCTCAACTGAAGACATAAGGTTATTTAACCTACCTGTGCTTCTTAACCTCTCTTATAACAACCAGATTGGAAGGAAATAAAAATAACTAAGCCCTTGATAAGATTACTTAAAACAATTTATAAAAAAAAAACATAGACAAATAGAAATTTATTAAAAATCAAGAAATGCATATACCAACGAGGAATCTGAAGAATAAAGGAAGCTTAAGCATAAACAAAAAAAGAAAAATTGAAACTAATTAAAAAAAAAAGCAATGTAAAATTTGAAACTAAAGAAAAGAATTTATTTGAATCTGGGCAAAAAAAACTATCAACAAATCTATTTTAATAAACTAATAAAAAAGTATTTATTTGTGAAAATGTTTCATTAATTTGTATGTCTGGTGTATGTGGCAAAAAAAAATCAAAAGAAATCTGAAGACCGCAGAAGAAAAAAAAAGATTTTGTACTTGAATCACTTGAAAATTTGTATGGAAGCTTAAAGGTATGTGTTTTACTAAAATACTATTAAAATTGACTTGCATACAGATGTAATTCACTAGGCCCTGGTTCTTCATGAGGCGTTGTGCCACCCGATTTTTTTTTATTTTTTTTCTTCGTTGCATCTGCAAAGCTTCAACTGAGACTATTCCTGGCTCTGCGACTTCTTCATTTACTTCAAACTCACTAACATTTCTACGAAAGGGTTGACTTACGGAATTTCGAATCTTCTGTTTGTTTTGGTCTTTGAGATATTTTTCCATATTACGGCAAACATAAGCCAGTTCGTTCAGACTCTGAGCCATAAAAGTCAACAACAACTCTCCCATTCTACTGTTAACGTTTTTTTTGATTAGTATTAGTAACTCATGATTTGACTTTGGATAAAGCAAACGCATATTCAGCTTTTGAATAGCCAAACAAAAAAATCGTAAAAAATTTCGTAAGGTTGCTGACGACAGTCGTATAATTTCATCGAAAGCTCAGCATCTGTCTCAAGAGACCGAAACTGTTCAATCAATGCAAACCTAAGTCCAGGCCAATCTATTCTGGGTTTGGCTTTACGGAAGACCCAATACCAATCTTCAACCTGTCCGGTTATGAAATGATGAAAGTTCGCTTCAATCTCTGGCCATGAAGATGGGTAGGTTTGCTTTAATAGTTCTAATTTAAAAAGAAAATCATCAACGGTCATCTTAATGTTATCAAACTTTAAACCCCACTTGTGGTAGGCAAGAAATTTGTAACTAGAACCAGAATTTAAATTCTGTTGTGATTGACTGGGTTGTTGAATGGTACATGTGTCATTATTCATGTTTCTGATACGCGTCAAAAACTCTTCTGCATTATGGTTTAGACTCGAGTAATTTACCCTTGATGCTGAGTCCGGGATATTTTGAACAGGAGGAATGGGCTCTTAGCTAGGGGAGCTCGTCTGCGGACTTCATATTCGCTTGGAACAGAAGGAGTAGCTTGTCTTAGGGTTTCTCGGATGATCTCCGCCATTAATTTTTCATTTCAACCCTATTGGCTTCTAATTCCTTTCGAATTACCTGCAGATCCTCTACTCTACTAACCCCTATCGAAGCAGTTACAAGACCTTGAATGTAAGCTGGTACGTCTAGTTCGTCCTGATTGTTTAATTGCTGTGGAGGTAGTAACCAACTATCCCTATTTCCTAAAAAGTCTTGAGATCCCATTGGCATGTCTGGGTTGGCATCTTTGGCAGACGGGTCCCCTTCGGGAGGGACTTGATTTGGCGGATTTGTGGGCAGTGGCAGTGGTCTTGTTCCTAAATTGGACAGATCAGGGTTTGAATTACTGGCCATGGCTCCGCGTTGAAGGCTTTTGTTGTCAGAACCACGAATTGATTTAATGTTTCCGCGTCCACGTATTTTTTGACCTGATCCGCGTCCACGTGCGTTAAGACTAGATCCACGACCACGAAGGAATTAAATCTTAAATTAAAATTTTTTGTGAAAATGTTTCATCAATTTGTATGTCTGGTGTATGTGACAAAAAAAAATCAAAAGAAATCTGAAGACCGCAAAAGAAAAAAAAAAGTTTTTGTACTTGAATCACTTGAAAATTTGTATGAAATTTTAAAGGTACGTGTTTAACTAAAATACTATTAAAATTGACCTGCATACAGATGTATGCTCATACTATCGGTCGACATTGCTTCGTTCCTGTGGTGTACAAAATCAATACAATAATCTGAACAACAATAATTTCGGCTAAGCCAAAAGTACGGATTCAAAAAAAAAAAAATGTATTGTTAATTGTTTAAGTTTGATATTGGTTTCGAATCGAGAGATGATTGACACAACCGACTAAATAGGGAAAAACTTCTTACCCATTTACTGGATGTTCCATCACAGCTTCGACTCTCACAACATTGAATAAAAAAAATTTATTATCTGTAAGCAACAAAAAAAAACTCAACCATAGTAGTGAAATTTCGTTGTAGAAAAAGCAACCCTTGAGAAAAAAAAATAAAATTTTCAATCAAGATATACTTTTTTTTACTGATATTAACTTCTTACAAGGGCATTTTCTAGGACGAATCGGGCCCCACGTTGGGCGCCACCTGTAAGGGTCCGAGGTGTTGTCGGCAGAAGAACTTCCTGAGGGGTGTTTCATTTCTCATAAACCAGTCAGCACAGTTGAAATTAGCGCATCGGAAAGTCCTTATAACCTTTCCTTCCCTAACCGCCATTACGACCCCCTACTTACAGGTACAGTGGACCGATCCTGACAGCAGGAAGAAAAGGGTGTTCAGGTTACGACACGCCGTGGCATGCTAGCTTAAGCTCATCCTAGCTCGTCGGTGGGGGGATTCTTGCCATCTCAACGCTGAACGGTCGTTACGTAAATTGTACATGCCGGTAAAGTTTAAAAAAAAAAAATAAAGTTCGGGTTCAAATTAAACGAGCCTGAATTCGACCTGTTAGGATACCCTCCTATAAACATACAAACTTCCAAGTGAGGAGAGCACTAGGTGGAATGGCTCTCCGAGGGTTAGCCCACCCACGTATCACAAAAGGATACTACCATGACGGTTATGTCCTCGATTTGTATAACCGTCCCAAATCTGGATAAAATAATCAGAATATCATCTTTACAAAGTTAACTCAGACAAAATATCGACTAAAATCAAGATCCAAAGAATCAATGCATAGTTTTCATTTTCCTTTTCCCCTTGTCTTCGTTTCTTCCTCAGACTACCCTTTTTCCCTTATTGCCACGTCCACCTATGACATCACTTAAGTCGACCGCATCCTAGGAAATCGCTAATAAAAATTAAGAAAAAAAAGAAATATATCTAAAAATATTTCCATCTGTGGAAACAATAAAAAAAAATGTATATCTTTCAAGATAATGAATGAAATTTTTATTCAAACAAAATTAAAACTAATCCTAACAATATCTATAATACAAGCCAAAAATAGATCTACCTTTGTATAATATGCAATTTAGAGAAAAAACCGAAGGAAGCACAAAAGGAATAAAAAAAAGTATAACCAACAGTCGATCGTTATTCAAAATCAATTATTTTTCAAATTCAATTCAATATTATCTACAGTATTTATTTCTCTATGAGAATCTAATCGTGGATTAATAATTATTATCTTTTGCCTTATATTGATTACTTTATATTATAATTCAGATACTTATAATTTTCGGTAATGTTTTAAATAAAATATTAAAAAAAGGAATTAAAAGTATTTTGAATTTCTCGCAACACAAAGTTCACGTATACAATTTATTACTCTCTCTCTTCTCGCAAGTTACACTGGTATCAATTAAATTGCATGTTTTTTTTTTTGTTTATATCTATCGAGAAGTTAAAGCTCAAGAGAGTGAGCTACATATAATGAGTGTGAACATAATGACGTGCGGAAGTAGGTATCATGAAAAATTGAATTCAATAAATTTTTTTTCAGCACATTTGAATTTGATGCCTATTTGTTTATGGAATTTGCTTCTAATATAATAATAGTACTAGCTTCAAAAATTCACCACAGTACATTTAAATTTTAAATTCATCTCTCTGAGATTTTTACCATTACCTTTTTTTTGTGAAATTCTTAAGAAGTGGGTGAAGCGAATTATTTTATTTTATTTGTTCGAACGTTCAATATAATTTAAAAATAGAAACTTACCAAAGCTTTTAAATAAATTTCCTTTGAGGTGGTGCAACGGATCATAGGTTGGTGGTCTGGAACTTTACTGTAATTTAACTAAACACTTGAAAAGCAAAAGATAGCACTTATCTTGCCTTTTTTTTGTGCTTTGAAATAAAAAAAACTGTAGTTCTAATTTTAAATATATATTTTTTTTTTATCACTTTAGGAAAAAAATATGAGGTGAAAAATATAAAACGTGGTGAACTAAAAAGGATATAGGTGGAATAAATGAAACTAGGAATAATAAAAAAAAACTATTATATTAATTTATGTAAGTAGGTCTATTGAAGTTAAATAACGCGGTGAGATGATGAGGTTAAAGATGTAGGAGATGATGATGGGAATGGTGATGCTGGGTACAGATGATGGAGCTTTGACTATAGAATTTTTGCACGGCACGTCTATATCAAACTTGTGAAGTCGGAAAAGACTCCAATAATTCACATGCTGGTAGTTTCTTTTTTTTTGTTTGGTGTGTGATGTAGGAAGGTGACTGTTTTTGGGTACAGTCTGCCAGTCTTTAGTTCAAATTGTTAATTGTTCCATGTGTACCTGGATGCACACCGAGATATCACTTTGGGGGCTTTTTGTGGTGCTTTTAATGTAGATTGGCCAATAAGGTGTTTTGCGGCCTGAATTTTTGGATGGTGATTTTGGGTACCCGATTATTGCAGTTCGTCTTACTTTTTTTCTTTTCTTTGAGTTTTTCACGCAAGATTAATGGAGCACAAGGCATATATGTATTTTTGTTTGTTATAGTAGTACGTTGAGCATTATTTGTATGCGATGCCTTCGTTGGGATTTACTTTGTAAGAATTTACCCGAGTAATTTACGATTTCTTACGAAATTTGATTAGATTTAGATTTTAGGGCACGCGGATAGATTTTCGAAGAGCTTTTTGTAGCACATGGGTTTTTATTTTCAATTTAGGTTTTAGGTGTTTATAAACGCAAACTAAAAATATCACGGCCCAATAAACGGTTGATTTTATATATTATAGATATATATTTATATACTTATTAAGTGCGGATGGCAAAAGATTAAAATTTAATTTTTTTTAACTGCCCAACAGACGAAACTGATCACACCAAATATTAGACACCAAAAGAGACCGACATTTTGTCAATCACGCCTTTTATAGCCGGTCGGCAACCCTAAAAGCATCAGACATTTCCTGCGAGAGAGAGAGTCCCAATATGGCGATGGAAATGATTCCGGAAGGTAATTTTCATGGCCGAATCCTTGACCAAAATATTAAACTTCTTATCTTAAAATTCATTTCCGATTTTTTTTTAGAAAAGGTGTGACAAGATTTCAATTCCCTGGTCAAAATTGGCGTAGAAAATACGTCCCGGAAACACTTTCATGACAAAGAACACCAGAAATTTACATATGTGTGTTTTCTTTTATTTTTTTCCATTTGTCGACATAACATATTTAAAATCTCTCTTAAAATAAATCTCTTCAAAATCCACTTCATAAAATGGAAGTTGTAAGCCATTTGACGACGTAGTGGGCTCTATTAAATGTTCAAACTCACCACGCTCATGTAGAATTTACCCCACCATCATCAGCTCTGCATTACCTTTACCAGATACTCTCAAACTTTATCGACTGTTGGTTTTGAAATATGTGTAGGTAAATAAACTAGATCGTTTCCCACAAACTGTTGGATGGGCCTCATTGTTATTTCCGCGCGTTGGAAAACGGGTTATTACTGGCAAATGTCCCTCTTCGACATCGTTGCTTGTTGCTGATGGGACATTGGAACGTCCCTTAGCTTTTCCGCTCACAAGAAAATTATCGGGGACAGGAATTGTGCTCCTTTCGATATATGTGTAACGTGACTTGCCACGTTCTAGTGGCTGAGCACCTCGCTTGCTGGTCTCTTGAACTAATGTCGATTCAGCTTCTTGTTGCTTTTTTACTGTACCACCTCCAAGAGCCTCATCATCATCGTAATAATAATAGACGTATTCGTATTCGTAGTCCATTCCGTTGGGGCCCATTTTAATCTGAATACGGGACTTTTGATTATTCTCTGATCCGGCAGCTTCAAAGTTTGTTTGTTGGTCATTAAGTCCATAGTTTGGTTCATTTCCTGCATCTTCCAACAATGTGCCTCTGGCAGTTGTCAAACAATTGGTAGCACTTCTGTCGTCGATGCCCTATCAGAGATATATGTAGCTTCTTCAGTGGTGGGAACTACTGTGTGCTGATATTGCATCAAAGGACTACTTTTATCATCATCATCGTTCTCCATTACCTGATGGTCTGGTTTCGGATCGTTTGAGATCTTATGTGGCAGTTGAAATAAATGCCTAACAGAATGCAATTTTTCGTTATCTTTTCCTTTTGTTAGATTTTGTAAATAGTTTAGTTCGTGTTGTCTGCACTGCAGAGCAATATCATGCAACCCAAAAAGCATCTAAAAAGAAAGAATTTAATTTATTGTTTCAAATCTGAATTAGGTACACTTTGAAAATTTGTAGTTTATAATATTTTTTTTGGAAGGGACACATGGTATCTACTACGTCTACAAGTAGCTTTCAAAATATATACCGATACCATATTATGATTGAAGTTGGTAGGTTGGGCCATCGCATAGTATTAAACAAAAAGTGTTCTTGCTGATTAGACATTTTAAAAAATAACAATTATTTAGAACTCAAGAGTGGATCACTCTTAAACAATTAATTAATTTGCAGCATCTTTCTTAATGAAACTTTAATTATTATTTTTTTTTTTAAATATTATATGTAAAAGTGACCAGGGCCACGCTTATGTTTTGATACATACACTCTAACAGCCTTATTCATTAGAATCCGCTCAACAGATGAATAGTTATGCACTGCATAGGGATTTATGTAGCCACTATACAACGTTGCATAAATTGTTATGCATAAAACATTTCTCAACCCATTATAGTTATAAATAGCTTGTTTCGAAAATAGTACCAAAAAGAAGAAATCTATTACGTTTTACTTTCAAAACTGACAAACGAGATTCAGCTGTGTGTGTGAAGTGTTAAAAATCAATAAAATAATTCTGCTGGCGATTGGATTCTTTTTGGTTTTTCATCAATTTCTTTTAATATAATAATAATTATGCAGTTGCTTTGTTGGTTTTCGAGTTCACAAATAAAACTAGAAATATTTGAAACAAAAAAATACGTCGTTTTTGATTTATTTTGACTTACTCATATCGTGATGTTTTTGTTGAGGAGATAAATTAAAGGGTGGTGCTTATTTGGTAATGCTTAAATTTCATTAGTATTTTCCCGTGAAAGTGATGAATGTTTGTATGATTTGATTGAAATCACACATGCCGTCGAGCATTTGCAAAAGTTTTAAATTTAATGGAAAATCTTTAAATCTTTCACATTTATTAACCAAATTCTATAAAATAAAATGTGCAAGAAAATATTCTTAATTTTATTTAAACAATATCGCATCAAAAATGTACAATAAATTAACAAAACCAATATTATTTATTGTTATATTTAATTTTATATTTTGATAGTCAGATTTCAACACCTCAAAGATTACAAAAATAAGCGTCCCCCTAATATCTATCTACATTATTTTTGTGTGTGAGACTAAGTGACATTTCGATACTAAACAACCCTTCCCAGTAGGAAAATCACTCCTCAATGAAAAATTCCTTGATGAAATCCTATATGACACAGTCATAGATTATGCATTGATTTCACTCATGAAACGTAATGCAGCCGGTCACCAGTTTGCAATTTAAGTAGCATGTTGTAGCGACCTTCAAATGTGATTTTCATGATCAAAAAGAATTAAAAACAAAAGAATACCTACTAGAAAAGAATAAAATGTCTTGATGCACTTTCAATTTCTATTGTTTTAGCTTCTCTAATCAAGTTGTTCCGAAACAACAACAAGCCTCGGATATGGATGATTTTAAAGTTGACGACCCCAGCAAACGAAACAAGGACAATGAATTTCGGATCTGCACGTGGAACGTCCTGTCCTTATACAGAACACGTGCAGCCGAACAATTAGTGGAAACCCTAGACAGGCTAAAGGCTGACGTAACAGCCATCCAGGAAGTGCGATGGGATGGAGAGGGCATACGGAGACTGAAAACGTGTGACATCTACTACAACGGGTGCTTGAAGGAACAGGGTCAGCGGCTCTTTGGTTGTGGTTTTGTGATAAGGGGAAGACTTAGGCAAGAAGTCTTGGGCTTCCGAAGTGTAAGCGAGCGCCTGGTCATAATCCGCATCAAGGGCAAATTTAAGAACATTTCGCTGATCTGTGTTCATGCCCCCCATGAAGGGAGAGAGGACTCAACCAAAGAAGCATTCTACGATCTCCTGGAGACAACGTATGATATGTGCCCGAAGTACGACGTGAAGATCATTCTTGGTGACTTCAACGCAAGATTCGGAAAGAAGGGCATCTTTGGTTCGATAGTCGGAGGACACAGCCTACACGACGAAACTTCCGACAACGGACACAGGCTGGCAGACTTTGCGGCGGGGCGAAATGTCATCATCTCAAGCACCTACTTCCGACACCTCAATATACACAAGTGGACGTGGCGGTCGCGTGATCAAGTAACCGTCAACCAAATCGACCACGTTGCGATAGACGCGAGACATGCTTCCAGTATCTTGGACGTCCGAACGTTCCGAGGGGCCAACATTGACTCGGATCACTACCTGGTGGTAGCTAGACTACGTATGCGGATATCCATGACGCGACAACGCAGAGCAGATGTTGTGAAAAGATTCGATGTCGAGAAGCTTAAATCGCAAGAGACTGCCAGAACTTTTGCAGACCACGTAACTCTTAATCTCTCAGGAGGTCCGCCACAAGCATCAAGTGCAGAGGACCAGTGGGAACACTGTCAACAAGCCATCAGAAGTGCCGCCTCTGATGTGCTGGGTTTCACTAGGCGAATACAACGAAACCCCTGCAGCTAAGGACGAGGCCTACCAGGCAATGCTGCAGAATCGAACAAGAGCTGCTGAGAGAGTGGCCCGGGAGCTCTACGGGCTGAAACGAAAAGAGGAACACCGACTTCTCAGGAGGAAAAAGAGAGAGCACGAGAAGCGGGCGGTAGAGTCTATTGAGGGTTGTAGCGGTAGGGGAGATGTTCGAAAATTTTATCAGAGGGTGAAGCGATCCACCAAAGGATTCAAGGCTAGAACGGAAGCCTGCCGAGATGAGAGTGGGAATATGGTAGTAGACGCACAGTCAGTGCTGAGGATCTGGAAAGAACACTTCTCTAGACTGCTTAATGGCGAAGACAGCCAAGATGCCGCTAATAAGCAGAACGCTCCATTCAACATGGACGATGATGGCCAGGAGTTCTGTCCACCCGACCTAACCGAAGTGCGAATGGCGATGTCCAAACTTAAGTCGTACGAGGCTGCTGGTGCGGATGGCTTACAAGCCGAACTATTTAAATCAGCGGGACATGAATTGGCTAGGAGCATACACCAGCTCATCTGCAAAATTTGGTCGGAGGAAAGTGTGCCCGATGAATGGAACCTCGGTATAGTGTGCCCCATCCATAAAAAGGGAGATGTTCTGGAATGTACGAACTACAGAGAGAGAGGAATTAGTCTCCCAAACGTCGCTTATAAAATCTTGTCGGCCATCCTGTGTGACCGCTTAAAACCTTTTGTCAACGATGTGATCGGCCCTTATCAGTGCGGTTTTAGGCCAGGCAAGTCAACCGTCGATCATATTTTCACACTCCAAAAGATTTTAGAAAGATCCCGGGAATTCCAGATCGATACACACCACCTTTTTATCGATTTTAAAGTCGCGTATGATAGCGTGAAAAGGGACGAATTATACAGAGCCATATCGAGTCTCGGCATCCCTGCTAAACTCGTCCGCTTGTGCAGGATAACGATGGAGAAATCTCGCTGCTCCGTCAAAATTGGTAAGAACACCACCGATTCCTTTGATGTTGTGAAAGGATTGAGGCAAGGCGACGCGTTATCATGCAACCTATTCAATATCGTTCAATCGTACATCGTACAATCTATCAAAAGTCCGTTCAATTGCTTGCATATGCGGATGACATACACATTGTCGGTAGAACGAAGCGAGCTGTGACAGGGGCATTTGCGAGTATTGAATCGAAGGCGGCTAGAATGGGATTGGCGGTTAATGAGGACAAGACGAAGTATATGCTGTCATCGAGAGAGGAATCTCAACATCGTCGACTCGGGCAAAATATCACGATGGACAGATTTAACTTCGAAATTGTCAAGGACTTTGTCTACCTGGGCTCCACTATTACATCGCAGAATGACATCAGTGCAGAGATCAGGCGAAGAATTACTCTTGCCAACCGCTGTTTCTTCGCTCTAAGAAGGCATTTAAGTAGTAAGGCCCTCTCTCAGAGAACCAAGGAGTCTTTATACAAAACCCTAATCATCCCGGTCCTGCTTTATGGGTCAGAAGCATGGACACTGAAAGATTCGGATAAAAATCTGTTAGGATGCTTTGAGAGGAAGATTCTTCGTGTGATTTTCGGTCCGGTGTGTATCGAAGGAGTATGGACGACGAGCTATACGGGCTATACAGCGACGTTGACCTGGTCAAAAAGCTGAAAATACAGCGGCTGAGATGGCTGGGGCACGTTGAGCGTATGGACAGCAACTCACCTGCCCGACGAGTCTTCGAATCCAACCCCGATGGGGTACGCAGCAGAGGAAGAACCCGTAACAGGTGGCGCAATCAAGTGAATGACGACATCAAAGCACTCGGTGTGCGCAACTGGAAGCGGCTAGCTAGGGACAGAGCGGGCTGGAGGAGCTTGTTAGTGGAGGCCGAAGCCCATCCTGGGCTGTGAGCGCCATCAAAAGTAAAGTAAGTGATCAAATTATAAGACTCTCGATTTACTTAAGCGTATCTTTGTATAATAATTTGTTTATTAGAACCCACTTTTTTTTCTCTAAAGTTTAATTATTTTAGATAGTTGGTACTCATTAGTAAGTTGTTTAAATTGAAATATAGATATGTACTTAAAACAAACACTTAGGATATTTACTCTTCTTTGTTTCATATGTAAACTATATATAAGACAATTAACATTAAATTTTCTTACTAATTTTAAGCGTATTGTATTTATTTTGCACGCATTATTTTAGATATTCATTTTATTTTGCTAGATAAAGAGAGATTTAAACTAGAAAAAAAAAAAAACATAAAAATACAAAACATTGACTTTATTTTTATATAACTAACTACACACAGATTTATAATCGTTTTTTATTGATTTTTCTTATATGTATAAATAAATCGAATTATCGAAATCGATAATAATAAGAATTGGAACATAAAAAAGTAACGTATATAAATATTAATCTCGCATAGGTATTCTTTTTTTCCAAAGTGAAGCACAGCTAAAAAAAACTAAAAATAAAAAGAAGAGGCAAAATGTTGACGGTTAATTTCGAGTATGAATTCGGTTTAAGAAGACGTTAGGGCGATGGAAGAATGGGCTAGTGGGAAACCTAGGAAAAGACACATTCTAAAGTTGAGTTCCGGGTTTTCGAATTGGAAGACGCTTCCTCTGCGTTAGGAGTCCCAAGCCACGCGCTTGTTTTGTTGTCGTTTCCGGCAATTCGGTGTTGTCATCAGACTTCACTTCCTCCGTTGTCGATGAACTTGAGTCGAAGTCAGTTTTGTCGGAGTGGCTTTCACCACCATTCTGCTCTGAGTGCTGTTCAGTGGCAACAGCAGATTCTGAAATAAGAGAAGCATATCGTTTGGCTTTCGAATTCTGATAAGTTCGAGTTTTGAGAAATTATACCTGTTGTGGATCCTCCTAGTGCTAGTTTCCTTCGCGCTAACAGGGGGTTGGGTTTTCTGGCCGCAACAATTGGCTGTGCTGATTTAGGTTTGTTATCAGTCTTCATTTGAACTATCAGTCGTGGTCGAGATTTGAGTTTGCTCAGTCCTCCAATCGGTGTTGTTGTGTTGGGCTCGTTTTTGGTCTCACTTTCGCTATGGCCATCTCCTTTACCTTCGAGACTAGCTTCGTCTGATGATTCTAAAGATGCTGATGTTGTTGTCGAGATTGTACGCAGGGTGTTGAGGCGTGAACGTGACAAAAGACGATTGGCACCAGGTGCGCCGGCTCCTCCTGCTCGATTAAGATTAAATCTTGATGGCTTATTGTGTGGGGAGGAAATCGAATAAGGTTTCTCTTCACCAGCTTCTGCAGCCAAGGAATCAGGAGTGGCAGTTTCGTCATTGTCTGTTACAGCTGGCGGTTGTGTTGTGGCTGATGGGCGAGCTCCAATACGACTTCGTCCACGAAGGTTAAGTGTTGGGCGACCACGTAGTGAGCGTGCTGTTGTACTTGAAATTTGGTTAATGTCGTCATTTTGTTCTTGATCGGCACTGGACACTGCTGCTGTAGTTCAAGAAGAACTTTGGCCACGGAGACTAAAGCGATTGCGAGCTAGAAATGAAATATAAATAATATTTAATTACATGCTTAAAGTCTTAAGCCAAATGAAATCTGAAGACCTTATGTTTCTGAAAAATCTAGGACAGCTTTAGTCTATTGAAACTTTGAAAAATTCAGACATTTCCAAGACGGATAATTTATTTTTGTGCTTGTCAGTTGTTCAAATATTCAAAAACTGAAGACAGGCAAAAAACTTTGAGCTTTAGTTTTCGAAGAAATAAAGTTTTGAGATCCAACATTTGATCAATGTGCAAAAATTGACCTTAAGTCGAGCATTTATGGGTTGCAAAACATTTGGAGCAGTTTCAAATCAAATCGGAACTTTTAGACTTTTAAAACTAAGGTATGGTGAGATTGAAATGATGTTAGCGATAGTGCTGACACATTTCTGAAACTATTTTCTATTAAAATTTAATGCTTCTGCTAGGCCACAAGACTTTTCAAGCACTTTAGTAATTGTTGAATTTGAATTAAATTTCTAAACTTACTTCTGCCACGGATTGGTGGTGAGGATTCGACTTGTTTGTCAGCAACAATCTGTTTGCAACAGCACCAGACACGGAAGTAGGAGCTGGAGTTATTGAAGCCTTACGATTTCCAAATGATGGGCGCTGGAATCGATCTAAGAACGACAAGCAAAATTGTTGGTTTGATTACTGTTTCAATTGAAATGCCAGATTATACTCACTTCGTCCCTTAAGCCCGCTGGAACTTGAACTTTGTGTTTCACCAACTGGTGTCAAAGAGGCCTCTGTTGTACTTATTGTTGTTGCCTCAGCAGCACCTGATTTCAAACGAAATCGGTTTCTACCAGTTGTAGGTAGTCCACGGCGACCAGCACCAAACAAAGAAGGTGTCGGTGTTGTGATCGTTGAAGTCGTCGTGGTTGTTGTAGTTGGTGGTTCGGTGGTGGTTGTTGTACTTGATGGGGTTGGTATTGTGGAAATAACAGTTTCGTCATCGGTTTCCATTGTTGTCATGGTGTCTTCGTCGGATTCTGTCGGCATAATGGTTGTTAAATCCTTTTCCAAATCAGTGGTCATGTCCATTTCTAAGCTTTCATTGGCCAGAATAGCATATAAGTCATAGGCAGCTTTCTCCATTAAAGGTATTGTTTGCTCCATTTCTTCGACCATTTTTTCATCGGCATTGGTCTTTTCTTCAGTTTTTGGCTTAGTTGGTGCTGCCTCACTAACTACTGCTGCAACTGGTGTGGTCTTTTCAGAATCTCCATTGCGTGGTGATCCCTTAGTTTGCTTCTCGTCTGTGTTAAAAGTTTCACTGTCTACCAACTCAAGACTGGGATGCTTAACGCTGATCTTTTTGCCCTTCTCATTCAAAGCGACATTTTCCAAAGAAACTGTTGGATGGGCCTCATTGTTTTTTCCGCGTGATGGAAAACGGGTTATTACTGGCAAACGTCCCTCGTCGACATCGTTGCTTGTTGCTGATGGGACATTGGAACGTCCCTTAGCTTTTCCGCTTACAAGAGAATTATCGGGGACAGAAGTTGTGCTCCTTTCGATATTTGTGTAACGTGACTTGCCACGTTCTAGTGGCTGAGCACCTCGCTTGCTGGTCTCTTGAACTAATGTCGATTCAGCTTCTTGTTGCTTTTTTACTGTACCACCTCCAAGAACCTCATCATCATCGTAATAATAATAGACGTATTCGTATTCGTAGGCCATTCCGTTGGGGCCCTTTTTAATCTGAATACGGGACTTTTGATTATTCTCTGATCCGGCAGCTTCAAAGTTTGTTTGTTGGTCATTTAGTCCATGGTTTGGTTCATTTACTGCATCTTCCAACAATGTGCCACTGGCAGTTGTCAAAATAATTGGTAGAACTTCTGTCGTCGATGCCCTATCAGAGATATACGTAGCTTCTTCAGTGGTGGGAACTATTGCATCAAATTGTTCCTGCTCAATAGCTCGTTTAGCTTCTATGCTCTTCATAACGTCTTCGTTAATCAAGGCGCTCAAAATCGGATTTAGCTCGGGCCGTTCTTTTGTCGAAAGTAGATTTTGTATTTGCTGATATTGCATCAACGGACTACTTTTATCATCATCATCGTTCTCCATTACCTGATGGTCTGGTTTTGGATGGTTTGAGATCTTATGTGGCAGTTGTAATAAATTCCTAACATAATCCAATTCTTCGTTATCTTTTCCTTTTGTTAGATTTTGTGAATAGTTCGTGTTGTCTGCACTGCAGAGCAGTATCATGCAACCCAAATAGCATCTAAAAAGAATGAATTTAATTTATTGTTTCAAATCTGGATGAGGTACAATTTGAAAATTTGTAGATTATAATATTTTTTTGTTGGAAGGGACACATGGTATCTACTACGTCTACAAGTAGCTTTCAAAATATATACCGATACCATATTATGATTGAAGTTGGTAGGTTGGGCCATCGCATAGTATTAAACAAAAAGTGTTCTTGCTGATAAGACATTTAAAAAAAAACAATTATTTAGAACTCAAGAGTGAATCACTCTTAAACAATTAATTAATTTGCAGCATCTTTCTTAATGAAATTTAAATTATTATTTTGTTTTAATATTTTATGTAAAAGTGACCAAGGCCACGCTTATGTTTTGATACATACACTCTAACAGCCTTATTCATTAGAATCCGCTCAACAGATGAATAGTTATTCACTGCACAAGGATTTATGTAGCCACTATACAACGTTGCATAAATTGTTATGCATACAAAATTTCTCAACCCATTATAGTTATAATGAGCTTGTGTCGAAAATAGAACCAAAAAGAAGAAATCTATTACGTTTTACTTTCAAAACTGACAAACGAGATTCAGCTGTGTGTGTGAAGTGTTAAAAATCAATAAAATAATTCTGGTGGCGATTGGATTCTTTTTGGTTTTTCATCAATTTCTTTTAATATAATAATAATTATGCAGTTGTTTTGTTGGTTTTCGAGTTCAAAAATAAAACTAAAAATATTTGAAACAAAAAAATACGTCGTTTTTGATTTATTTTATTCACTCATATCGTGATGTTTTTGTTGAGGACATAAATAAAAGGGTGGTGCTTATTTGGTAATGCTTAAATTTTATTAGTATTTTCCCGTGAAAATGATGAATGTTTGTATGATTTGATTGAAATGACACATGCCGTCGAGCATTTGCAAAAGTTTTAAATTTGATGGAAAATCTTTAAATCTTTCACATTTATTAACCAAATTCTATAAAATAAAATGTACAAGAAAATATTCTTAATTTTATTTAAACAATATCGCATCAAAAATGTACAATAAATTAACAAAACCAATATTATTTATTGTTATATTTAATTTTATATTTTGAAAGTCAGATTTCAACACCTCAAAGATTACAAAAATAAGCGTCCCCCTAATATCTATCTACATTATTGTTGTGTGTGAGACTAAGTGACATTTTGATACTAAACAACCCTTCCCAGTAGGAAAATCACTCCTCAATGAAAAATTCCTTGATGAAATCCTATATGACACAGTCATAGATTATGCATTGATTTCACTCATGAAACGTAATGCAGCCGGTCACCAGTTTGCAATTTAAGTAGCATGTTGTAGCGACCTTTAAATGTGATTTTCATGATCAAAAAGAATTAAAAACAAAAGAATACCTACTAGAAAAGAATAAAATGTCTTGATGCACTTTCAATTTCTATTGTTTTAGCTTCTCTAATCAAGTTGTTCCGAAACAACTACAAGCCTCGGATGTGGATGATTTTAAAGTTGACGACCCCAGCAAACGAAACAAGGACAATGCATTTCGGATCTGCACGTGGAACGTCCTGTCCTTATACAGAACACGTGCAGCCGAACAATTAGTGGAGAACCTAGACAGGCTAAAGGCTGACGTAACAGCCATCCAGGAAGTGCGATGGGATGGAGAGGGCATACGGAGACTGAAAACGTGTGACATCTACTACAGCGGGTGCTTGAAGGAACAGGGTCAGCGGCTCTTTGGTTGTGGTTTTGTGATAAGGGGAAGACTTAGGCAAGAAGTCTTGGGCTTACGAAGTGTAAGCGAGCGCCTGGTCATAATCCGCATCAAGGGCAAATTTAAGAACATTTCGCTGATCTGTGTTCATGCCCCCCATGAAGGGAGAGAGGACTCAACCAAAGAAGCATTCTACGATCTCCGGGAGACAACGATTCGGAAAGGAGGGCATCTTTGGTTCGATAGTCGGAGGGCACAGCCTACACGACGAAACTTCCGGCAACGGACACAGGCTGGCAGACTTTGCGGCGGGGCGAAATGTCATCATCTCAAGCACCTACTTCCGACACCTCAATATACACAAGGGGACGTGGCGGTCGCGTGGTCAAGTAACCGTCAACCAAATCGACCACGTTGCGATAGACGCGAGACATGCTTCCAGTATCTTGGACGTCCGAACGTTCCGAGGGGCCAACATTGACTCGGATCACTACCTGGTGGTAGCTAGACTACGTATGCGGATATCCATGACGCGACAACGCAGAGCAGATGTTGTGAAAAGATTCGATGTCGAGAAGCTTAAATCGCAAGAGACTGCCAGAACTTTTGCAGACCACGTAACTCTTAATCTCTCAGGAGGTCCGCCACAAGCATCAAGTGCAGAGGGCCAGTGGGAACACTGTCAACAAGCCATCAGAAGTGCCGCCTCTGATGTGCTGGGTTTCACTAGGCGAATACAACGAAACCCCTGCAGCTAAGGACGAGGCCTACCAGGCAATGCTGCAGAATCGAACAAGAGCTGCTGAGAGAATGGCCCGGGAGCTCTACGGGCTAAAACGAAAAGAGGAACACCGACTTCTCAGGAGGAAAAAGAGAGAGCACGAGAAGCGGGCGGTAGAGTCTATTGAGGGTTGTAGCGGTAGGGGAGATGTTCGAAAATTTTATCAGAGGTTGAAGCGATCCACCAAAGGATTCAAGGCTAGAACGGAAGCCTGCCGAGATGAGAGTGAGAATATGGTAGTAGACGCACAGTCAGTGCTGAGGATCTGGAAAGAACACTTCTCTAGACTGCTTAATGGCGAAGACAGCCAAGATACCGCTAATAAGCAGAACGCTCCATTCAACATGGACGTTGATGGCCAGGAGTTCTGTCCACCCGACCTAACCGAAGTGCGAATGGCGATATCCAAACTTAAGTCGTACGAGGCTGCTGGTGCGGATGGCTTACAAGCCGAACTATTTAAATCAGCGGGAGATGAATTGGTTAGGAGCATACACCAGCTCATCTGCAAAATTTGGTCGGAGGAAAGTGTGCCCGATGAATGAAACCTCGGTATAGTGTGCCCCATCCATAAAAAGGGAGATGTTCTGAAATGTACCAACTACAGAGGAATTAGTCTCCCAAACGTCGCTTATAAAATCTTGTCGGCCATCCTGTGTGACCGCTTAAAACCTTTTGTCAACGATCTGATCGGCCCTTATCAGTGCGGTTTTAGGCCAGGCAAGTCAACCGTCGATCATATGTTCACACTCCGAAAGATTTTAGAATGATCCCGGGAATTCCAGATCGATACACACCACCCTTTTATCGATTTTAAAGTCGCGTATGATAGCGTGAAAAGGGACGAATTATACAGAGCCATATCGAGTCCCGGCATCCCTGCCAAACTCGTCCGCTTGTGCAGGATGCCGATGGAGAAATCTCGCTGCTCCGTCAAAATTGGTAAGAACACCACCGATTCCTTTGATGTTGTGAAAGGATTGAGGCAAGGCGACGCGTTATCATGCAACCTATTCAACATCGTTCAATCGTACATCGTACAATCTATCAAAAGTCCGTTCAATTGCTTGCATATGCGGATGACATAGACATTGTCGGCAGAACGAGGCGAGCTGTGGCAGGGGCATTTGCGAGCATTGAATCGGAGGTGGCTAGAATGGGATTGGCGGTTAATGAGGACAAGACGAAGTATATGCTGTCATCGAGAGAGGAATCTCAACATCGTCGACTCGGGCAAAATATTACGATGGACAGATATAACTTCGAAATTGTCAAGGACTGTGTCTACCTGGGCTCCACTATTACATCGCAGAATGACATCAGTGCAGAGATCAGGCGAAGAATTACTCTTGCCAACCACTGTTTCTTCGCTCTAAGAAGGCATTTAAGTAGTAAGGCCCTCTCTCAGAGAACCAAGGAGTCTTTATACAAAACCCTAATCATCCTGGTCCTGCTTTATGGGTCAGAAGCATGGACACTGAAAGATTCGGATAAAAATCTGCTAGGATGCTTTGAGAGGAAGATTCTTCGTGTGATTTTCGGTCCGGTGTGTATCGAAGGAGTATGGAGGAAAATATTCAACGACGAGCTATACGGGCTATACAGCGACGTTGACCTGGTCAAAAAGCTGAAAATACAGCGGCTGAGATGGCTGGGGCACGTTGAGCGTATGGACAGCAACGCACCTGCCCGACGAGTCTTCGAATCCAACCCCGATGGGGTACGCAGCAGAGGAAGAACCCGTAACAGGTAGCGCAATCAAGTGAATGACGACATCAAAGCACTCGGTGTGCGCAACTGGAAGCGGCTAGCTAGGGACAGAGCTGGCTGGAGGAGCTTGTTAGTGGAGGCCGAAGCCCATCCTGGGCTGTGAGCGCCATCAAAAGTAAAGTAAGTAATCAAATTATAAGACTCTCGATTTACTTAAGCGTATCTTTGTATAATAATTTGTTTATTAGAACCCACTTTTTTTCTCTAAACTTTAATTATTTTAGATAGTTGGTACTCATGAGTAAGTTGTTTAAATTGAAATATAGATATGTACTTAAAACAAACACTTAGGATATTTACTCTTCTTTGTTTCATATGTAAACTATATATAAGACAATTAACATTAAATTTTCTTACTAATTTTAAGCGTATTGTATTTATTTTGCACGCATTATTTTAGATATTCATTTTATTTTGCTAGATAAAGAGAGATTTAAACTAGAAAAAAAAAAACATAAAAATACAAAACATTGACTTTATTTTTATATAACTAACTACACACAGATTTATAGTCGTTTTTTATTAATTTTTCTTATATGTATAAATAAATCGAATTATTGAAATCGATAATAATAAGAATTGGAACATAAAAAAGTAACGTATATAAATATTAATCTCGCATAGGTATTCTTTTATTCCAAAGTGAAGCACAGCTAAAAAAACTAAAAATAAAAAGAAGAGGCAAAATGTTGACGGTTAATTTCGAGTATGAATTCGGTTTAAGAAGACGTTAGGGCGATGGGAGAATGGGCTAGTGGGAAACCTAGGAAAAGACACATTCTAAAGTTGAGTTCCGGGTTTTCGAATTGGAAGACGCCTCCTCTGCGTTAGGAGTCCCAAGCCACGCGCTTGTTTTGTTGTCGTTTCTGGCAATTCGGTGTTGTCATCAGACTTCACTTCCTCCGTTGTCGACGAACTTGAGTCGAAGTCAGTTTTGTCGGAGTGGCTTTCACCACCATTCTCCTCTGAGTGCTGTTCAGTGGCAACAGCAGATTCTGAAATAAGAGAAGCATATCGTTTGGCTTTCGAATTCTGATAAGTTCGAGTTTTGAGAAATTATACCTGTTGTGGATCCTCCTAGTGCTAGTTTCCTTCGCGCTAACAGGGGGTTGGGTTTTCTGGCAGCAACAATTGGCTGTGCTGATTTAGGTTTGTTATCAGTCTTCATTTGAACTATCAGTCGTGGTCGAGATTTGAGTTTGCTCAGTCCTCCAATCGGTGTTGTTGTGTTGGGCTCGTTTTTGGTCTCACTTTCGCTATGGCCATCTCCTTTACCTTCGAGACTAGCTTCGTCTGATGATTCTAAAGATGCTGATGTTGTTGTCGAGATTGTACGCAGGGTGTTGAGGCGTGAACGTGACAAAAGACGATTGGCACCAGGTGCGCCGGCTCCTCCTGCTCGATTAAGATTAAATCTTGATGGCTTATTGTGTGGGGAGGAAATCGAATAAGGTTTCTCTTCACCAGCTTCTGCAGCCAAGGAATCAGGAGTGGCAGTTTCGTCATTGTCTGTTACAGCTAGTGGTTGTGTTGTGGCTGATGGGCGTGCTCCAATACGACTCCGTCCACGAAGGTTAAGTGTTGGGCGACCACGTAGTGAGCGTGCTGTTGTACTTGAAATTTGGTTAATGTCGTCATTTTGTTCTTGATCGGCACTGGACACTGCTGCTGTAGTTGAAGAAGAACTTTGGCCACGGAGACTAAAGCGATTGCGAGCTAGAAATGAAATATAAATAATATTTAATTACATGCTTAAAGTCTTAAGCCAAATGAAATCTGAAGACCTTATGTTTTTGAAAAATCTAGGACAGCTTAAGTCTATTGAAACTTTGAAAAATTCAGACATTTCCAAGACGGATAATTTATTTTTGTGCTTGTCAGTTGTTCAAATATTCAAAAACTGAAGACAGGCAAAAAACTTTGAGCTTTAGTTTTCGAAGAAATAAAGTTTTGAGATCCAACATTTGATCAATGTGCAAAAATTGACCTTAAGTCGAGCATTTATGGGTTGCAAAACATTTAGAGCAGTTTAAAATCATTTCAAATGCAAATGAAGAAATCGGAACTTTTAGACTTTTAAAACTAAGGTATGGTGAGATTGAAATGATGTTAGCGATATTGCTGACACATTTCTGAAACTATTTTCTATTAAAATTTAATGATTCTGCTAGGCCACAAGACTTTTCAAGCACTTTAGTAATTGTTGAATTTGAATTAAATTTCTAAACTTACTTCTGCCACGGATTGGTGGTGAGGATTCGACTTGTTTGTCAGCAACAATCTGTTTTTCAACAGCACCAGACACGGAAGTAGGAGCTGGAGTTATTGAAGCCTTACGATTTCCAAATGATGGGCGCTGGAATCGATCTAAGAACGACAAGCAAAATTGTTGGTTTGATTACTGTTTCAATTGAAATGCCAGATTATACTCACTTCGTCCCTTAAGCCCGCTGGAACTTGAACTTTGTGTTTCACCAACTGGTGTCAAAGAGGCCTCTGTTGTACTTATTGTTGTTGCCTCAGCAGCACCTGATTTCAAACGAAATCGGTTTCTTCCAGTTGTAGGTAGTCCACGGCGACCAGCACCAAACAAAGAAGGTGTCGGTGTTGTGGTCGTTGAAGTCGTCGTGGTTGTTGTAGTTGGTGGTTCGGTGGTGGTTGTTGTACTTGATGGGGTTGGTGTTGTGGGAATAACAGTTTCGTCATCGGTTTCAATTGTTGTCATGGTGTCTTCGTCGGATTCTGTCGGCATAATGGTTGTTAAATCCTTTTCCAAATCAGTGGTCATGTCCATTTCTAAGTTTTCATTGGCCAGAATAGCATATAAGTCAAAGGCAGCTTTCTCCATTAAAGGTGTTGTTTGCTCCATTTCTTCGACCATTTTTTCATCGGCATTGGTCTTTTCTTCAGTTTTTGGCTTAGTTGGTGCTGCCTCACTAACTACTGCTGCAACTGGTGTGGTCTTTTCAGAATCTCCATTGCGTGGTGATCCCTTAGTTTGCTTCTCGTCTGTGTTAAAAGTTTCACTGTCTACCAACTCAAGACTGGGATGCTTAACGCTGATCTTTTTGCTCTTCTCATTCAAAGCATCATTTTCCAAAGAAACTGTTGGACGGGCGTCATTGTTATTTCCGCGCGATGGAAAACGGGTTATTACTGGCAAACGTCCCTCGTCGACATCGTTGCTTGTTGCTGATGGGACATTGGAACGCCCCTTAGCTTTTCCGCTTACAAGAGAATTATCGGGGACAGAAGTTGTGCTCCTTTCGATATTTGTGTAACGTGACTTGCCACGTTCTAGTGGCTGAGCACCTCGCTTGCTGGTCTCTTGAACTAATGTCGATTCAGCTTCTTGTTGCTGTTTTACTGTACCACCTCCGAGAGCCTCATCATCATCGTAATAATAATAGACGTATTCGTATTCGTAGTCCATTCCGTTGGGGCCCTTTTTAATCTGAATACGGGACTTTTGATTATTCTCTGATCCGGCAGCTTCAAAGTTTGTTTGTTGGTCATTTAGTCCATGGTTTGGTTCATTTACTGCATCTTCCAACAATGTGCCACTGGCAGTTGTCAAAACAATTGGTAGAACTTCTGTCGTCGATGCCCTATCAGAGATATATGTAGCTTCTTCAGTGGTGGGAACTATTGCATCAAATTGTTCCTGCTCAATAGCTCGTTTAGCTTCTATGCTCTTCATAACGTCTTCGTTAATCAAGGCGCTCAAAATCGGATTTAGCTCGGGCCGTTCTTTTGTCGAAAGTAGATTTTGTGTTTGCTGATATTGCATCAACGGACTACTTTTATCATCATCATCGTTCTCCATTACCTGATGGTCTGGTTTTGGATGGTTTGAGATCTTATGTGGCAGTTGTAATAAATTCCTAACAGAATCCAATTCTTCGTTATCTTTTCCTTTTGTTAGATTTTGTGAATAGTTCGTGTTGTCTGCACTGCAGAGCAGTATCATGCAACCCAAAAAGCATCTAAAAAGAAAGGTACAATTTGATGAGGTACAATTTGAAAATTTGTAGTTTATAATATTTTTTTGTTGGAAGGGTATCTACTACGTCTACAAGTAGCTTTCAAAATATATACCGATACCATATTATGATTGAAGTTGGTAGGTTGGGCCATCGCATAGTATTAAACAAAAAGTGTTCTTGCTGATAAGACATTTAAAAAAAAAAACAATTATTTAGAACTCAAGAGTGAATCACTCTTAAACAATTAATTAATTTGCAGCATCTTTCTTAATGAAATTTAAATTATTATTTTGTTTTAATATTTTATGTAAAAGTGACCAGGGCCACGCTTATGTTTTGATACATACATTCATTAGAATCCGCTCAACAGATGAATAGTTATTCACTGCACAAGGATTTATGTAGCCACTATACAACGTTGCATAAATTGTTATGCATACAAAATTTCTCAACCCATTATAGTTATAATGAGCTTTTGTCGAAAATAGTACCAAAAAGAAGAAATCTATTACGTTTTACTTTCAAAACTGACAAACGAGATTCAGCTGTGTGTGTGAAGTGTAAAAATCAATAAAATAATTCTGCTGGCGATTGGATTCTTTTTGTTTTTTTCATCAATTTCTTTTAATATTATAATAATTATGCAGTTGCTTTGTTGGTTTACGAGTTCACAGATAAAACTAAAAATATTTGAAACAAAAAAATACGTACGACGTTTTTGATTTATTCCATTCACTTATATCGTGATGTTTTTGTTGAGGAGAAAAATAAAAGGGTGGTGCTTATTTGGTAATGCTTAAATTTCATTAGTATTTTCCCGTGAAAGTGATGAAGGTTTGTATGATTTGATTGAAATCACGCATGCCGTCGAGCATTTGCAAAAGTTTTAAATTTGATGGAAAATCTTTAAATCTTTCACATTTATTAACCAAATTCTATAAAATAAAGTGTACAAAAAAATATTCTTAATTTTATTTAAACAATATCGCATCAAAAATGTACAATAAATTATTAAAACCAATATTATTATTTTATGCCGAATCCGAACGGCTAGACGAGAAGCACTTATTCGTGACAAGTGATACTCTTGGAGGATTTGTCAATTCCTCGCAAGAGGCAGTAGCCCTGAAAAAAAAACCTTTTTAGTTTTTAGGTGGACGAGGCTAGGAAGCGATCCCAGACCTCCAGCGTGACAGTCAAACGCACTAACCATTACGCTACGGGCTACTACATTTATAAGATTAGGTTAACATAATATTTCCATTACATTTTTAAAATGTAATGGACTCTTACCTAAGAGACCTGTATTATTTTTCAGTGTCTAAGGTCCAGTGCCGAAATCATCACATTTCAGGAATCAGTATTTTCAGCAAAGAAAAAGAAGTTATGAATTCAACGATTTCCCGAGCGCAGCGATTTCATGTATCCTTTTTCTTTGACGAAATCATCACATCTCAGGAACCAGTATTTTCAACCAAGAAAAATTTATTCATTGAATAAATTATCACATCTCAAGTATTAGTTGTTTCATCAAGAAACTGAACTCATGAATTTCATGATTCCATGTACCGTGGTGTTCAAAAGGTTAGATATGTGCATTCAAGAGGACACAAGCGTCCACAGGTTTTTCTCAAAACCCACCTCTGTCTACCAACTCCTACTCTCACCTCCTAGTGGTGAACATCGGGTGTCTAGTACCTCAACTGGAGACGGGGTTTAAATCCCCCTGGAAAGCTGTTGGGGACAGCAAACGAGAGAGGGGGGAGGAGTGTTACCACTAAGGCAGCAGCGGACGAACTCTTCAGATGGAATCAACGGTGGCGTCTACAGTTCCAGTTAGGTTGAACTACATAGTGAACACCATATATGGGCTACTACGACTTATTCGTAGCTCAGACCTATAAGGGGCGGTTTATCCGGCTCCCTACCCTTGGAGTGATACGAAGGGTCTGGTCCTCTAGTTTGGGGGTTGTGCGTCGGGGTAACTTCCCTACCACGGAAAAACTAACCGGTTCCGAAACGACCACAAGCCTCGGATATGGATGATTCTAATGTTGACGACCCCAGCAAACGAAACAAGGACAATGAATTTCGGATTTGCACGTGGAATGTCCGGACCTTAAACAGGCCACGGGCAGCCGAACAACTAGTGATGAACCTGGATAGGCTTAAGGCTGACGTTACAGCCATCTAGGAAGTGCGATGGGATGGAGAGGGCATACGAAGGATGAAATCGTGTGACATCTACTTCGGCGAGTGCTGCAAGGAGCAGGGTCAGCGGCTGTTTGGTTGTGGTTTTGTGGTAAGGGGAAGACTTAGGCAAGAAGTCTTAGGCTTCAGAATTGTAAGCGAGTGCCTGGTTACAGTCCGCATCAAAGCAAAATTCAAGAACATAACGTTGATCTGTGCCCATGCCCCAACGGAAGAAAAATATGGCTCAACCAAAGATGAATTCTACGATCTCATTGAGAAAACATATAATTAGTGCCCTAAATACGACGTCAATATTATTCTTGGTGACATTAATGCCAAGATTGGAAAGGAGGGCATCTTTGGTTCAATAGTCGGAAAACACAGCCTGCACGACAACACTTCCGATAACGGACTCAGGTTAATTGACTTTGCGGCGGGGCGAAATGTCATCATAGCAAACACTTGGTTGCCACACATCAATATACACAAAGGGACCTGGCGGTCTCCGGCTCAACGAACCGTCAACCAAATTGACCATGTTGCGATAGACGCCAGACATGCTTCCAGTATCCTGGATGTCCAATCGTTCCGAGGTGCCAACATAGACTCGGATCACTACTTGGTGGTAGCTCAAGTACAAATGCGGATATCCATGACGCCATAACGATGAGCAGATGCTGTGAAAATATTAAACGTCGCGAAGTTCAAATCGCAAGTGATCGCTAGGACTCTTGCAGACTACGTCTCTCTTAACCTCTCAGCAAGCCTGCCACCAGCATCATCTGCAGAAGGCCAAAAGTGCTACCAGGAGCGCCGCCACTGAGGTGCTAGGTTGCACAACGAAACTCCTGGTTCGATGAAGAATGCAGGTTGGCGCATGCAGCAAAGAATGAGGCCTACCAATCAATGCTGCAAACTAGATCCAGAGCTGCTGAGAGAGCAGCCCGGGAGCTCTACGGGCAAAAACGAAGGGAGAAACGCCGACTTCTCAGGAGAAAAAAGAGAGAGCATGCGAAGAGGGCGGTCGATTCTATTGAGGACTGTAGCGGCAGGGGGGATGTTCGAAAGTTGTACCAAAGGTTGGAGCAATCTACCCAGGGCTACAAGGCTAGTATGGAAGCCTGCCGAGATGAGAGTGGGAATATGGTGGTGGACACGCAGTCCGTGCTTAGCATCTGGAAACAAGACTTTTCTAGGCTGCTAAACGGCGAACATGACCAAAACTCCGCTGTTAGACAGAATACCCAATTCAACCTGGACCTGGTCAGCATTTCCGTCCACCCGACCTAAATGAAGTGCGGTTAGCGATTTCCAAGCTCAAAGCGTACAAGGCTGCTGGTACGGATGGCCTGCCAGCCGAGCTTTTCAAAGCAGGGGGGGGGGTAACTTGGTAGGGAGTGTACACTAACTTATCTCCAAAATTTGGTCGGATGAAAGTATGCCCGATGAATGGAACCGTGGTATAGTGTGCCCCATCCCCAAGAAAGGCGATGCTCTGACCTGTACCAACTTCAGAGGTATAAGTCTCTTAAACGTCGCATACAAAATCTTGTCTGCAGAATTCTGGTTCTGAAACTACCGGACGGATCTGCAATAGCAGCCAAAAAGAACGTGAAGTACCTCAGCATCCACTTCAACGAGTTGTTAAGGTTCAACCCACACTCACGGAACGTGCTCAAAAAAGCCAACTGGGCCTTCCACCGACTCCACCCGTTGATGAGACGCAGAAACGGACTAAGCCAGGAGACGAAGCTTCTTATGTACAAGCAGCTCCTGCGGCCCGTAATCAACTATTCCTTCCCAGTCTGGTTCTCCATCTCGGAGACGGCCATGAAGGAACTTCAAATGTTCGAAAGAAGGCTACTAAGGATTTGTACTTGACTACATATTGACCAGCAGCCTTGTATATGAAATCCATAGTACTATCATGGTGAATGTCGAATGGACTGACATCTTCATTCAGTGGGCAAAAGAATTTCATTAAATTCCACAACCCTATCTCACGGAGACAGACATTTGAATTTTGTGGAGAATTATTTCCAAGAATAGGAAAGGAATAGCCTAATTGATAACAGTTAGAGTGAAATAGGTAAAAGGGATGTTTTTGTTGGTTTACATTTTTTTGTTGGTTACTTTTCAATGCAAGGTGCAGAGAATTAAAAAGTGTGAAATAAAATTTTGTTGGGTTTTGTGCGGTTAAAGAGGAAGGGGTGTTTTTTTTACAGCTTTGGGTGTCTTGTGTGCAAGAAGACAACGGTGACGGCGCACGGCACGTGAAGGTCAAGGCATAATAGGTAGGTAGATTGCTTTTTTTTTTTTGCTTTCTAGATATTTAGGTATGTTGGTAAGAATATGAGTGATGCAATAATTTATGAGTTTGATGTTTTTTGGTGAGTATAGCTGGTGGTAGGTAGTTAGCTATGTATGTCTCTTTTTTATTTTAACCTAGAAAAGTAGGTATGGTTGTATATAATTTGTATTAATATCTAGGTAGGAACCTGTAGGTAGCTAGGTACCTAGACCTACCCAAATTTTAAGTGAATGTTTATGATTATTTTTCGCTGATTTTTGTCTTTTTAAAGTGTTAGTTTAGAAATTTGCAATTAATAGGAATGATGGCTACCATTATTTAGGATTTTCAGTGAGGTTTGGTGTGGTTTATGGGCCGGCGGCGTCATTGGGCCGTACTTCTTCCGTGATGATCAAGACCGGCACGTTACTGTGAATGGGGATCGCTACCGTTCAATGATAACCGAATATTTTTGGCCCCAATTGAATGATATGGACCTGGAGGACATGTGGTTCCAACAGGACGGTGCCACAAGCCACACAGCGAATGCCACAATCAATTTATTGGAAACCAAGTTTGGAGAACGTGTTATCTTACGAAATGGTCCAGTCGCTTGGCCGCCTCGGTTGTGTGATTTGACGCCGTTAGACTATTTCCTGTGGGGCTACGTCAAGTCTATGGTCTATGCCAACAAGCCAGCGACGATCAGGGCTGCCGAAGTGAGTACTAAGGGAGTATTCGTACTCCCCAACCATTCACTGTACTACCGAACTCCCCTCACTGTGATTGTACTCCTCTTGAAAATTCCCAAAATGTTTGCAAAAATCGTTATAATTGTGCTAATTATAGCGCATTGAAAACTTTTATTGATTTATTGATTTTTTTAACTTTACAGAAGTGTCAATTTTGAAAAAGGACGACAAATAAAATCTCCATTTAGCATATTTATAGAAGAAAACAAATATTTCCTTGGTTCCTTCATGGTCGTCTTCAAGATGGAGAAAAATAAAACCTGCCACAGGAAGTTCCAATTTATTAGCAAAATCGCTTCATGTTTGAAAAAATGTGTTAGTTCCGAAAGTCTGAATTAAAGTTGTAAGTTAAGTCCCTAATGCCAATATCTTCGTTGTGGTTTAATTTACTATGTGAAAGTTATGTTAAGTTTTTTTAAGAATTTATCAGTTCTGTTCTTGTTTTCATCCTTAAATGATTGGTATGAATGAAGTATAAATTATTAAAAATGGTTTAATAAAGTGATATTTCTAGCTCGTTTGTGAACTGAAAATCGTGTTAAATGTTATCCGATGATAATTTTGGCACTAACGAGATGATAATTTGTTCGTAATTTAAATCAAATTTGCACAAGGTCATAATCTTAAAAAGCTTTGTTTTCTTTCTTGCGTACTCCCCACAAGCCTAAAATACTCCCCTGCAATCCTTTAGAATACTCCCCTTCGAAATTTTATAACAACAGCCCTGGCGACGATTGATGAACTTCGTACGAATATCGAACGTGAAATTGCAGCATTATCGGCCGATTTATGCTTGAAAACCGTCGAAAATTAGGTTCAGCGTCTGGACTTCTGCAAGCGTGCCCGTGGTGGCAATGCAAAAAAATCAAGTTCCATACATAATGGCACCGAACGTACTTTCACCGGAATAAAGAATTTTATTAATATCCAAAACCGTTTTTGTTTTATTTAAAAATAAATTTTGTAACGCTCTTCTTGAAAAACCCGATATAAATTATAGTACTATCATGGTGAATGTCGAATGGACTGCCATCTTCAGATCGAGCGTGAAAGAATCTCATCGAATTTCACAGTGGAGAAAATTGAATTTTGTAGAGAATTTCAAGTAAGAATAGGAAAGGAATACTCTTATTTATAATAGTCAGAGTGAAATAGGTACAATTAATGTTTTTTGTTAAGGGATAGCATTTGGTTTACATTTTTTTGTCGGTTACTTTGCTATGCAAAGGTGCAGAGACTTAAAAAGTGTGGACAAAATTCGGAGATTCTCCTTGGTTTGATGGGTTTTGTGCGGTTAAAGAGGAAGGGGGGGGGTTTTCTTGTGTGCAAGAAGACAATGCTGACGTTGGCGGCATGAAGGTCAAGGCATATAGTTTTTTTTTTGCTTTCTAGATACCTATTTTGGTCTGTTGGTAAGAATATGAGTGATGCAATAATTTATGAGTTTGATGGCGATGATGTTTTTTGATGAGTATGGCTCATGGTAGGTATTTAGTTAGGTATGTCGCTGTTTTATTTTTACCTAGAAATGTAGGTATGTTTTTTCATATGTATATAATTTGTATTAATATCTAGGTAGGTACTAAGTACATGTAAGTAGGTACCTACCCAATTTTTATGTAATTGTGTATGATTATTTTTCGTTAGTTTTTGTCTTTTTAAGGCTCTCCCAAACCAATGCGAAACATTCGTTGCGGCGAAAAAACATTCGTCACTCAAAATTATTTCATATGTTTCTCCGCCGCGTTGGTGTGGGCACTCTCATATATCACCATGTAAATAAATTTTGACATGCGAATGTTTTTTCGCCGCAACGAATGTTCCGCATTGGTTTGGGAGAGCCTTTAAAGGGTTAGTTTAGAAGTTTGAAATTATTATGGATGGCTATCATTGTTTAGGATTTTCAGTGAGAAATTTGAGCTTCTAACAAACCACTACTTGACCATGTTGTGTTAGGGACAGTCTAAAGGGCATCTAGGTATTAAATCGTTACTCTTGATTTTTAACAATCGCCGAAATTCCTTCGAAATTCCCTGTTTGGTTCATGGTCAACAATCGCCTACCAATTTTCTAATTGGATTTTTTAAAAATCATAACTTCATTTCTACTGGGAAGAATATTAAATTTAAGATATTAAAATTTAGCCTTTAAATGTGGCTTAATTTTTGTATAAAATTTATTGAGGAGGATCGACAAATTTCACACTAAAAGGGTGTGTAAATGTCCCGTCAAATTTATATCTGATCTCTTAAATTATTGAAAACTTGATGACAAATTTTCAAATTTCAAAAAATTAATGACACAAAATTATTATTATTTGTATTACTTAATTATTTATATTATATAAATGAAAGAATAAAAATTGTCCTAATTACAACCACTTTTCCTAATCATGCTACAGCTTAAACTAGAAGTATTAAAAATAGGTAGGTCTATATACTAAAATTTATATGATAGCAAATTTTATTCAGGGTTGCACTAAGAACGGAATTTTTTGCAATTCGCACATTTAATAGGGTAAAATAGGGTTAAACTGAATCAAAGTCGAAAAACTAACTTCTAAACGCGACGTTGGAGAAACTTGATTTTTTTATTTGAAAGATATTGAAAAATTAGACAAGAAATATGCACAACTTTTTTTATTAAAAATCTACAAACCGAGATATACCCGGTTTTAAAACTGAAAATTGATGAATAGTCGTTTCGAAAAGTACTTAGTAGTTATATGGGGTACACTTTTTATTTTTTTTTTTATTTTTACATATTTGTATAGGGGATGAAAAAAAAAATTATCCATGTTTAAGCAATTTTTGAGCGGATTCTTCTTTCATACCCGAAATGATTTTTGAAAAAGGGTACATTATTTTGGTCAATTTTTCAATCTATTTTAGTTGGAAAAATCTAAAATTTTAATATCTTATAGATATATTAAGCGGAGTTGGCTGTACACAAGAATAAATAACATTTTATTTGACGACTGAAACTTCGTTTCTTCTTTTTTTTTTAACAATATTTATATAGGTTCCTACCTACAAACCTATATATACATACCTACCTACACCTGAGAATAATAAAATTCAATTTTTAGTGCACTGGCCGTTTTGCAATTTACATTAATGTTCTCTCTCTCTGGTTGATTTGAAAAAATAAAAATGTAGGTACCAACCTAGGTACATATGTACCTATGTACATACGTTGGTTTAATTAAACGAACAATGTTGTAGGTATGTACGTTGGTATAGTTACATACCTAGCTTTATTTTAAACATTTCTGGGCACGACTAAAACTTATAAAACCAACCTACTAGGATATCGCCCACTGGCTGAAATTCAACCACCACATTGACAGACTCTAGTGTCAAACAATTAAATCATATCTACCTATGTAGGTACATACATATACCTACATGCCTGCTTGTATGAAAAATTGTGAATTAAAAGTAGGTAAACAAATACAACCTACCTACCACCAAGCACTTACCTACCTCAACATTGCATAGAAATTCTCCCTTTTTTTATAACTTATTTTCATACCTACCTACTTATAGTTATGCATTATGTAGGTATGGACCTACCTATATTTGTCAGCATAATAAATTGTAAATTTCTTCAAAACATTTCAAGCCAAACTCAAATCATGCAAACAACCTAAATATTAATAAAACCTATCATTTATACGAATATATTTACCTACCTATGTATGCATGTAGGTATATTTTCCTTTCCCGCAAAAAAATATGCTCAAAATCTTGCACTTGCAACAAATTTCACGGCAAATAAGAAATCTTTGCAAGACAATTTAATATAAAAACTACCCTCAATAACATACGATTGCATTTATACCTACAAATATACTTACACAACATGAACATATTTTTCTTTCCCGCATTAAAATCAACCTGTCATTGATAATATAAGAGTGTGTACCTCCACGCATTATTGTTTCCCTCAAAAAAAAAACAATATTCGTTGTTTCAAGGTTGATGACAACGACGACGCAAAAAGCTAACTTACATGTATGTATGTCCACTTCTCTTCTCGCATATAGCATAATCAGTAAATTAAGCAAAAAAAAAAAAAAATAACCTTGATTGCACATTCAATCAAAGAGGATACGAACATTTTTTTGCCATTTTCTTCACCTTTTTCTCATCATTGACGTTTAAAAAAACCATCGATTGGTAATTTCGCTTACTCCATTTGATTCTTACCAGAATCGAAAAAAAAATACACTCCTCTTGCTCTAACTACCTAGTTTCGATTCTCTGATAAATGGAAGTCTCCCAAAAATGTACGGGTATTAACCTTGGATATGTTTTCATATACAAGGGTATTAAGCAGAGTGAGCTCATGGGTACCTACATACATACATGAGCAAAGGGAAGGTAGAATTCTATTTTTGTTTTCTTTTGGGATGATGGAAATATTAAGTTTCAGATAAAAAATCGTTTATGAATACAAGGAAGAGAGTCGGAGACAGAACGGAGCCCTGGGGCACACCAGCATTTATTTTGTGAATTTCAGACTTGAAACCATCCAATACAACTTGTATTGAACGGTCCGAAAGGTAATTTCTAATCCAACGAAGAAGAGATTCATCGATACCAAATGCACGCATTTTCGATAAGAGAGCTTGATGCCAAACTCTATCAAATGCTTTAGAAATATCAAGCACAATAATCTTACTTTCTCCAAAACGATGTAAAGATTTGTGCCACTGTTCGGTGAGATATACCATCAGATCACCAGTGGACCTATTGCTACGAAAGCCGTACTGCCGGTCATTAAGAAGCTTTCGTTCTTCGAGATATTTCTTTAGCTGAAAATTAATCAGCGTTTCCATGACCTTGGAAAGAAGGGACGTAAGCGCAATTGGCCGATAGTTGGAGGGGGAAGAAGATACGCCTTTTTTAGGGACAGGCTGGACAAATGGTGTTTTCCATCCACTCGGAAAGAGACCAGTAGAGTAGGACAGATGGAAAAGCTTACGCAGTGGTTTTGCCAGCGTTGAAGAACACCTCTTCAGAACAATGGGAGGGATACTTTCTGGGCCAGCGGATTTGTGTATATCGAGATCTTTCAGAACTCTGGCAACTGCACGAGTGCGGAAGAAGATTTGTCCCATAGAATCATTTGCGCTCTCAAGTACAGGAGGAGTCATAACACTTTCAGGCAGCGACGAATTAACAGCAAACTGTGCTGCAAGCAAATTGGCTTTATCGATTGAGCTGACAAAAGGAGTATCGTTGAAGACGAGCGTTGGAACCGAGGACGAGGTGGTGTTTCGTATGTTTTTTACAAATGACCAACAATTTTTACTACCTTTGGGACATTGTAGAATTTTTTGCCGTAATTTTTGATCATGTAAAAATTTGGTTCGTCGAATATGAACGTTACAGGTCTTTCTAGCTTGTTGAAACTTTTTCTGGTTTTCCTCTGAAGGGTTGGCTTTATAACTTCGGAAGCTTACTTCTCTAACCCTAATAACCTCTTTACAGCTCGAATCAAACCATGAGTTTTCTTTGGGTTTGATAGGTTTCACCCTATTCGGGATAAAATTTCTCATTCCACAAAGAATTAAGTTTGTAATCATATCTGGACTGGAATCTATGTCACTATCGAGGAAGCATAGTGACCAGTTAAAGTTCCTGAAGAAAACATTGAGACCGTCCCAGTTGGCTTTCTCATACTGCCAAACGGTTCTCTTGGGAGTTTTTTCTTTAACTGTGTTTCGGTGGCACGAGAAATTCGCAGATATGACACAATGGTCTGATGTGCCTAGGGGCGATAATACACTTATAGTGTATTTATCAGGGTCAGAGGTAAGAAACAAATCTAGAGTGTTGGCGGATTGACCTGCAACGTCAGGAATCCGAGTAGGCTCGTCGACCAGCTGAGTTAGGTTGTTTATCTCTGCAAAAATCTCGACATACCTTCCTTCGGGTGTTGTCTGACCCGAATAGCGTAGCCACGAAGAATTATGTACATTGAAATCGCCCGTAACAACGATTTTACTGTGCGGAAAATGGGAAATAATTCTCTAGATGGACTCGGATAGTTCATCGAATTCGTTGGAAGTCGAATTACTATCCAAACTAGGACTACGATAAATAAAACAAGTATGGATGATGCGCTTTTGGATGTTGAATTTAAACCACATGAAATTAAAGTTCGTATTCAAACATGAACCATATTGTGGTTGAAGCTGATAAGCTACATCACTGCGAACATACACGGCGAGACCATGATGTGGAAAAAATAGAGGCACTAAGCTATAACCATGTAGGCTGAATTCCGAGTGATCGGTATTTTCCCCTACCTGGGTTTCACTTAGTGCCAAAACAGCTGGCCTGTTTTTCACAGTATGGACATATGCAGCACAAAAATTCTGCCTCAGTCCCCGAATGTTGCTGTAGTCAACCCTAAATTCACCCACCATTACAATAAAAAGACATAAAAAACCAAATCAGACAGTTATCTATGCTGATATCAAGTTTGGGCCCCAAATGACTTCACAGTACAATACTACTAGTGTTATGCCTAAAAAAGCAGTGTACTGATCCGCCCCTGGATACACAAAATCAATAACAGCAATTTATCTGATATGCTTCGGCTTAGTCCATCATAAGAATTGCATGTAATGATACATACATATACTACATATAATAACTAAGCCAAAGCACTGTGAGTGAAGTGGAAAGGAGAGATTAGGAATTACCGCTGTGCTATGCCTGTTTGTGGTTTGAGCATCATAAACGTCGCTACACGGGTGCACTTTTGTTGTTGTTTTTATGCACTGCCACTTGCACTTTTTTTTTATTTGTAACTTGTTTAAGTATGTATGTAGTCTATTGATTCTATTGATTTGCGCGGCGCGATTTGTGTTGGTTTTGTATTTCTAATTTTTGTATTTATTATATTTTAGAGGGAAATGGATATTTTATTTATTTATTTTTTTTATAATAAGCGGCAATAGGAGGAAAAAAAACAGAATACTGCAATTGATAGGGTTATTGATTAGGAAGTTCACAACGTAATTCACAGTCCTACACACGTCCACTCACGGTGGGTTGCAGATCGGAACTGCCATTTAAACTTGATGTTTTTTTTTTTTTGAGATACGTAAACTTTTAGAATACAAAATTGTAGGTAGGTAGGTAATGTACCTACATACCTACCTTCAAGTTGAATTAAATTTAAAAAAAACTTTGTATGTTTAAGAAAAAGACATATTTTTTCTAAGTAGGTAGGTATACACAAAAATTAGTACCTATGCAGGTACCTATGTTTTGGTATATCTTTAGTTGGTAGGTGACATACCTACCTATACAAAAAAAAAAAAAAAAAATCGGGTGGCACAACGGCTCATGAAGAACCAGGGCCTAGTGACTAACAACTCGCCACCATTCCTGTGTGCGCCTTTCGACAGGAATGGAAGGGACCTACACTTTTATGCCGAATCCGAACGGCTAGACGAGAAGCACTTATTCGTGACAAGAGATACTCTTGGAGGATTTGTCAATTCCTCGCAAGAGGCAGTAGCCCTGAAAAAACACTTTTTAGTTTTTAGGTGGATAAGGCTGGGAAGCGATCCCAGACCTCCAGCGTGACAGTCGAACGCACTAACCATTACGCTACGGGCTACTACCTTCATACAAATGGGTTATCAATTGGTTAATAGGCTGGCAGGTAGCCAGGGGGGCTTGAGGGGCTGAAGCCCCTCCCGAAATGATTTTGATAAAAAAAAAAAATATTAAAAGTTTAAACTGATTGGTATAGATTAAAATCTTTAAAAATAAGAAGACTATTTGGGTAAAGTTTAATGTTTTATAGGCAAGACATTACATATTTAGGTATAATATTTAATATGAGGCGACTAATAAGGTATTAAGTTTGTTATTTACTACGATCATTTGTGTGGTATTGAAGCTAGCTGGACCTCGAAGCGGAAGCTGATGCGAACCTTTGTATACTTTCGTTGAGTGGTAATGCACGAATCTCATTACCACTCAACCTAAAGAGTAGATTCGAGTCAAAATTTGTTATGTTTATGAAATCTAAACTCATGTAATGAAAATCAGTCGAAAATCCGATTCTTCCGTGAGTGAAGTGGATAAGAAAATCGATTAATTTTTATCTTGTGCTGATGCTACACGAGCCAGTACTGGCCTTAGGTTAGTTTGCTCGTCAACTGGCGGAACCATTCATGTCTCGTGTGTTGTGTTGCGAGACAAATATGGTTCTATAATAATTCTTAAAAAAAATCGGGTTTTAGAGGTTTATTTAATCCATCATCATGGTGGCTATCCTACAATGGAATTTGACAGTACATGCCTTGACAGATAGGTAATAATCTAAATTTTGGCATACACAGAATATTTTGTTTCAAATATCACCCAAAAGCCCTAAAATTCCCCGAGCTAACAATTTTATCTAAAAAAAAAAACAGATGTCTTAAAGGTTTTTCAATACATAATCTTTGCAAAAATTCTTCAATTTATTTTGACATTCTATTGGTGGATTTACATTATCTTCGTCTGACTTATGCAAAAAAAAGGGGATACAAAATATAAAATTTACTTTTTACTTCAAATTTTACCTAGCATATTTGTATGTTAATTCTTAGAAAAAAAAACCTGTATTCATATCTTAAATATGGCCCTTCGTATTTTATTTTAAATATGGGTGTTTCTACAAACTATGGAATAAAATGATGATCATTTCGGTACGACACTTTTTGAAGCAAACAGTGGTAAAAACTAACTTAAATGAAACATAAGAACGTCCTTTCACATACCACAAACAGGCCAGCCAAAAAATTTAAAATTATCAGTTTTATGAGCATTTTTTAAAAATTAAGTTTTCAGGGGGACTTAAATTTTTTTTACGGAAACGTACATAAAACACAAATTATCTTTTAAACTATTATGATTCTTATTAAAATTGTGACTTATATAATGTATGCACAAAATACATAATAAATCCTTAAGAAAAAAATACATAAAAGTATCCAGAGTAATGTACGTACCTAACATTATATTTTAGACTTCAGTTTTATCTCTGTTGCTTCTAATAAAAAGTTAGTAAAAACCGTGGTAAATAAATTATTTTTGTGTTCATTAATTTATTTTTAGGAACGTTAAAAAAAAATAATGAATTAAAAAAAATAGCCTCAATTAAGAACATTTTAATACAAAATTGTAAGGGGACTGAGGCCAGGATACAGAGTGTTTTCATAGTTTTTGCACCAAAAACAAAGTAACGTTTTATTTGATATAAGAAAAAAAAATTGTTTATACTGTGGTTTCACTAGGCCGGAAAAATGTGCATGCTTTCATACAAAATTGGTGCGTTAATCCTTGCCAGGGGACTGAGAAACTGAGAATAGAATCACCCATATTTTTTTTCCTGATACTTGCCTTAGGAAAACCCCGTTTATTGTATTTTTAGCATTAAAAGCATCTAGGTACTTCTTTGCATTCGACTAAAAATTGATAAGAACATTGAATAATGAAAACCAAATTACTACTTAATTATGTACCTACGTAAAATTAGGTACTTCTTTGCATTCGACTAAAAATTGATAAGAACATTAAATAATGAAAACCAAATTACTACTTAATTATGTACCTACGTAAAATTTTGAAAAAAATAGTGGGTAGATAGGTAGTTATAACTACATATCATTTTTTAATTTAATTTTTCAGAGAACAAAAAAGATAATATTTTTTTGAACCACCCTGATTTAAAATCAATCTTTTTTTCAAAATCGTTAGAGCTGTTTTCAAGATGCCATTAATTCTAACTTAATCAAAAGTCATAAGAGGCACTTCCAAAAAACAAACAAATACGAAAAGTTGGTAGTTATGTCCGTGGGCGAATCGAAATATAACTAATTTTAGATTGTTTTCCTTGTTCTTAAAAACGATCAAAACGGGAAAATCCTCCAAGTCGATTCCGTGAAAATGAGTCTGTGAATTCCATAAAAAAAAAAGAAAAATATTTTCCTTGTTTAAAATGACGAACTCTAAAAATTGTATGCAAATCGTAGAACCCGTTTCCGAGAAATCAAAAATAGAGTTAAGTGGGCGTACCTATTTGTTTTTTTTTTTTTTGCTTATTAAAACGAAGTCTGCAAATTTTTTAGAAGTCGTTGCAGCCATTTCCGAACTCACTTTTTAAAACAATTCCTGAATTTTTAATTGGCTCATAAAAACATACCTACTTTAAAAATTTAATCATAAACGTTTGATCCCCAGAAAAGAGTCTGTTCCATTAAACAAAGAAATAAGAAAATAGGGTGTGGTTGTGGGATGATTCTATTATAACTAATTTTTAATTTTTTTATTATTTATAACAACAAACTCTGAAAATTTCATTCAAATCGTAGAAGGCATATCCGAGAAACCAAATATATAATAAAAATAAATATAAATATACCTATACATATACCAAAACCTACTCGTATATTTAAACACACACGTGTAACTCCTTCAAAATACATAATAACATAAAAAAAAAAACCATCAAAATCGGAGCTGCACTTTGAAAGATAGAACAATTGACATTTTTCGGCTTTATTCGTCTTGATATAGCGATATAACAACACACCTGTTCATAGATCGACAAAAAAAAAAGAAAAAAAAAAAACATAAATTTCCCACAAGCCACAATTATGTCCTTCGCTTTGATATAGGTACATAAGCACCCAACCACCAATTCGACACGCTACCCTGTTCATCGCTTACAGAGATATATGTTTATTTTAATTTTGTTAGTAGCTTCTGTGGTAACAACAACCAAATTTTTCGCAAAATGTCCCTACTACGCTAAAGTTCATTTTCATTTGTATTCATTTGTACTTTATTCATTTTGGTAACACCAACCATAATTTGTGAAAAACGAGCCTATAAACATTTTCAATGTTAAAAATTACCATAATCTGTATTTTTCGGTTGTTGGCTATATCTGGGGTATCTTATTGTCCTAGAAAGTGAAAGACCATTCAAGAGTAAAATGGACAGGCTTCAACTTCAAAATCAGCGAAGCATACAAAAAATTAGTAACAGGTGTTTTAAATCGTGGTCTAACCCCAGCGGGGATTTTTCGGTAGCTTACACATATATGATTGTTGGTACTGTTCTGAATATGTCCACAAAATTTCAGCTTTATAGAAAATATTTATGGGACATTGGTAATTGGTAATAATGGAATTTGCACTGCAATTTAAATTGATTTAATTTAAAACAGTAGCCATGCAATACCTGTAACTAATTTGTATTTACTTTCCTGAATTTGGCTTTCTAAGCTCGTCAATTTGTCGCTTGAATGGTCTTTCTAGGGCAACAAGTTCCAGAGATATAGGGCCCTATGGCGGTTGTCGATCCGTAATCGCTTACGAGCGATCAACGATCGACAAATTGAGAAATCGGTATTGTGGTTGTCATCGCTCGTTATCGACCGCATTTTTGTGATCGACGGGGTCTATTCACCAAGTAAAAAATTATGAAGAGAACAAAATGAGAGTGTTTTTATTTAAAAAAATGTTTGTTTATAAGTAAAATAGGTAGGTATATTTAATTATTATTCTTAATGCAGGGCGAAACAAGTTTCAACGACAAAACAGATAAAAGCAAACGCACCCAATAACTCCTGAGAATCCGAATTTTTCAAAGAAGACTTTTGATTATTTTGGACATACATATGTGAGTTTCTTTTACACTTAGCACTTCTTTTAAGATTAAGGATACAGTAGATTGAACCAAACCAATGAACAAATCATTTCCCTCACTTAGTTGATATTATGATTCAGTGAAAATCAGTCGACACGCACGGACGTGCTAGCGGACAAAAATAGTCAGTGAATTTTAAACCAACACTAATAAAAAAAGGAACAAGCAAAGATATACCTGGCGGTTACCTGAGTTTATTACCCAATCGAAATACAAAAGGGTGTATCCTATACAATTATAATACAGATTAATGTGCAGTGCAAGTTTTAATTAAAACAATTGTTTGTGTAGTTAATCCGTTATAAAGTTATTTAAATAACAAAAAGAAAAGTAGCTAATCTAGTAATATATGAACCGCTAGATCCGGAATCAGCATTCGCATCATTAGAGGCGTTGCTGAAAAGGATTGTCAACGACCTGGGCCCTGAATACAGCCCGAGATTACTTATGACAATAAACAGTATAGTCAAGTCAAACAGCAACGGAGGCAATGAAGACCAAGCCAACAGCAACAACAAGAATGAGGTCATGGAAACTGAGTGCATAGACAGTGAGAAGGGAGGAGCTATTACCTTTTGTAGCGGAGAGGGGACATTGAGCGAGGAAGAGGTGAGTGAGACCTTTAGTAGTTCCGAAGATGGCAACGAATCACCCAAACCTGGGCAGAAAAGACCCCGCAAGTCGAGAAAGACAGCCACCAAGGCAAAAAAGCAGCAGACGGAACCAATGAGCCATGACGCCAAAACATCTTCAAACTCTTCAACCATAGCTGAAAAACTTACGCCAAACCATACACCAAACAAGATACCTGCCCAGCTACCTACACAACAACTGCTGACAACGAAGCAGCCAGCTCCCACAGCCGCAGTCAGCAAGGCAACTTCAACCCAACCTGCAACACGACCATTGGAACCATCAACCCAGTCATCCACTCCTAATAAAACCACTACCAACCCAACCAAGGCCCCAGGAATGCCACCAATTTTCTGCTTTTCGGGAAACATTGCTGAAATCAGCAGGTTCTGCAAAGGCAGACAAATGAGTTTTACATTTAAGAATCGGAACACCAAAACTACGATAATCAACGCAGGAAACCGGGATTCTTTCGAGGAAGTGAACCAATTTCACAAGGAGCGAAAGACCCAATATAACTCCTACATGCCACGAGAGGACAGGAGAAACTTACTGCTCCTAAAAGGGATTAACTACTCACATGAAGCCATTGAAGTGGAAGACGAGCTCCGGATTGAAGGACTGCCAGTGGTGAAGGTCACACCATATAAAGCCAAGAAGGGACCAGGCAAGGTATACAACAACTTTGTTGTAGAGCTGGGAAAGTCCTGTGACGTCAGCGAGGTCTAAACGAAGACCTTGATCATGAACCAGAGAGTGCAGTGGGAGCGATTGAAATCCAATGACCTTGTACAATGCTGAAACTGCCAGCGGTTTGGACACGTTGCAACCAACTGTGGACGCTAATATGTATGCGTGAAGTGCAAGGAAGAACAAGATCCTGGAATGAACAAGCGCAAGGAAAAAGCAGGATCGGACGTATGGTGTGCGAACTGCCAAAAGGAAGGTCATCCAGCAAGCTTTAAGGGTTGCCCAACTCTTAAAGCAAAACTGACCGAAAGGAACAAGGTTCTGGCCTCAAAAGGAGTTTGTTGCCAAGTCCGCCTGAACCGTAACCCGCCTAGCAGTTAGTTTCGCTAACGTTGTCAAAGGAGGCACACCACCCAAACCAGCAGATTTCAAGAACCAGCAGCAGAAACAGCCACAACAAACAAGGACCCCAGCCAAAACCATTTCAGCAAGTCCAGCCCCAGCAATGATATCCAGACCAATATTAGCTTCGTCAGTGATGAACCTTAGCTCTGAAGTTCAACGTATTTTCGGATCCAACCTCATGTCCGTGATGGAAAAAGCAAGAAGTGCTGTACTACATAACTTTAGTCAGCTAAGCGGGGGGAAAAGTCCGTGGTGCTCACATTCATACTCCAGTTATGCAACTAAAGAAACTCCGAACACTGACGTATAACGCTAACTCGATATATGATGGTTGGATGTTGTAGGACGCGGGTAGTCACTGAGTGGCGTCAACACGGCGATGTCCAGTGATGTAGCGAATACTACACATCAATTGTGCTTATTTTACCTCCAAGTGTTAACCATCGGGTACTGGTCTCGTCCATCCGGACTTGACTTGCCTAACAAATAAGCGCGAGTGTTGAACAAGAGACAAAAATAGCAACACTATAAATACTCTGTCGGAAATGACTGGCTGTATAAGTCGGCTGAAGTCTTAGACGAGCCCATCAGAAAGAAGGTGTGCGGCGGATGAACTCATCAGAATCAACGGTGTCACCAGCAGTTTGGACGACAGAGACCTTACGTGAGCTACTCTGAAATATTTAGAGCTGACGTCGGGAAGGAATTTCAGTACTAGCCAGGGTGCTGAAAAAGGGATGGTGGCGGATGAACCCTTCAAGGGTCAACGGCAGCACTCATATCCCCGTAGTGGGCTACTGGTGTCGGATTATCAGGCCTGCTGTCCTAAGGCTACACAAGGATCCGGCCCTCCGGGTCTGGGGGTCGTGTGACGGGTTGGCAACCTACCACATGTAAAGAAATCAACCGCTTCGAATCGGTAACTACAGCCTCGGATAAGGAATGATCAATCGATGACGACTTTTGGCTATCGAACAAGGACAAAGATTGGATTCGGGAATGTTAAAACTCTTCTCGATAACCGCGAAGAAGGCCCTAACAATGCCAGATTCCTCCAACTTGAGAAAGAATTCCTACGGTACAACCTAGACATCTTGGGTCTGAGTGAAGTAAGATGGTTGAGCGCAGGACAGGTGGATTCACCTTCGAAAAGCACTTTCTTTATTTACTCCGGAAAACCAGTTGGAAGCTCCCGATGTTCCGGCGTAGGTTTAATGTTGACTCCAAAGGCGCGGCAAAGTCTTATAACCTGGGAACCCATCAACGACAGGATATTGACAGCCAGGTTCCAGAGTAAATTAAGAAAAATCACCATCATCCAGTGCTATGCCCCAACTGAGGAAGGGTCGGACGCCGAGAAGGACGAATTTTACAGCCAACTTAGCGCGGTTTTCAGAAGCTCGCCGAATGGAGACATCACTATCGTAATAGGAGATCTTAATGCTTAGGTTGGTCAGGACAACACAGCGTTGAAGCACGTTCTGGGTAACCACGGTATCGGGAAACGGAACGACAATGGAGAGCGGTTTGTTGACTTCTGTAACGCAAATCAGCTAGTCATTGGAGGTACTCTGTTCGAGCATAGGATCTCGCACAAGATAAGTTGGTTATCCACAGATCGTCAATGTACAGCGAACTTAATCGATCACTTTGCTATTAGCAAGCGCTTTAAAAATTGTCTTCTCGACGTCCGAAATAGACGCGGTGCTGATGTAGGGTTAGCTCGCGATCACCATCTTATGCTTGCCTACGTTCGACTTCGAATTGTTTCAGTAAATGGAAATCGGCAAAACGTACACCCAGGTACAATACCGACAGATTACGGGATCCTACAATGCGCCAAAGATATAAGGACCGCCTCGCCGCAGAAGCAGAAATTATCAGCATTTCCACGCCAGAAAATGCAGACCAACACTGGAGCAATGTGAAAAAGGCCTTTGCAACTGCCGCAACTGAGTCTGTGGGTATAAGGCAGAGAAGCCAAAGCACATGGCTTTCTGCAGATACATAGAGTAAGATTGAAGAAAGGAACGCGATTAGATCCCAACTTGCGGCTGCCCCAGTAGGTGAGAGATTTAACATCGAGTCTCAGTACCGTAGGAAAAGCAAAGAAGTGCAGCCTAGTGTCAGACGTGACAAAAGGAGGCGCATAAATGTCCTCGCAGAACAGGCAGAGGAAGCAGCATCTAGGTGCGACAGTGGTACCGTCTACAAGATAACCAAGGAATTGGTTGGAAACAACAACTCCCGAAAACAACACCTCGTCAAGGAAGGAACATTTTGCTAGCGTGCTCAACCACATAGGCGATAGCGGATGTGTTCCAGCCCCTAACCCAAATGAGCTATTCGTAGAAATTAGTTCCCGTATTCGCACCTGCCCGAAAATAATCTTGGAACGAATCAAAGAACATCTCGATTCTACTCTCGACAAAGAGCAAATGGGATTTCGTGCAGGCTCATCCTGCATTGATCACATCAACACCTTGAGGATCATAATAGAACAATGCGTGGAGTTCCGCTCCCCTCTTCATTTGCTCTTCATCGACTTCGAAAAGGCTTTCGATAGTTTGAATCGAGATTTCATTTGGTCAGCTTTACGTAGGAGAGGGGTACCCGAGAAAATTATCGCCATTATAAAGGCTACCTACGAGGGTGCATCGTGTCAAGTCTTACACAACGGAAAGGTATCAGAGGACTTCGATATCCATAGCGGAGTTCGTCAAGGATGTTTGCTATCTCCACTACTTTTCCTGCTGGTTATAGGGCATGTCCTTCATGCAGCTCTAGCCGAGCAAGCTCGTGGAATTCGATGGATGATGTTTTCGTTCCTGCAACATTTGTTTGCTCTCGCACAACATTATGGATCTTCGTCATATGGTGACTAATCTGGAATGCGAGGCAAACAAAGTCGGTTTGAGGATCAACAACGGGAAAACAAAAATCCTCAACATTTCTGAATCTTCTTCTCAAGTTTTCGTTGCGGGACAGCAGGTTGAAGCGGTGGACAACATCCTGTACCTCGGTATTGTTGTCTCAAAAGACGGCGGTGGTACGGATGAATATGTTAACTGCCGAATCGGCAAAGCTAAAGCTGCTTTCGACATGCTGTCTAAAGTTTGGAGGAGCAACGTCTACAGTACGAAGACCAAGCTGCGACTGTTCCGGTCGAACGTAGAGTCAGTACTACTATATGGGTATAGTACATGGAAAGTGACCGCCTCTGTCACTAGGAAGCTACAAACTTTCGAAAATAGATGTCTCCGAAACATCCTAAGGATTTTTTGGCCGAACACCATCTCCAACCAAGAACTCCTTCGGAGAACGGGCCAAAGTCCTATTGACATCGTTATTAGGAAAAGAAAGTGGCAGTAGATTGGTCACACCCTACGTTGTGGTGCAGACTCTATTGCAAGACATGCAATTGAGTGGGATCCACTCATCCAAGATGGCAGAAGACCTGGAGGCCAGAGAAAATCTTGGCGCAGAACAATCGACAAGGAATCACAAAAGCTCGGTAAAAGTTGGGGAGAGCTAAATAACATTTCCAGAAACCGAACGAGATGGCGTGTAGCGGTAGTTGATGCCCTGTGACCCTTAGAGGGGTCAAGGATCTAAGTAAGTAAGTAAGTAACTCGATATACAGCCTGGAAAGAAGGACGTCATACAACTTATTTATGAAGAACAACAACCCGGACAGTGTGCTCATCACCAACGTGACCAATGTAACCAAATACAACAACATTGACATCATCTGTTACAAAACCTTCCGGAAGGACAAGAAGGAGGACCGGAAAGGCACAGCTATTTAAGTGCTGAAGAACCTGTTGCCCAACACCAACAAAGTCACCATTTCTGGTCTGAAGACTAGTGAAGCCACCGCCCGTCACCATACAAATAGGAAGAGAGGAGACCCTCACCATCGTCGGCGTGTATTTCAAATGGCATTCCAGCATGAGAAATATACAAAACGACCTACACGTTTTCAACAGCGTACTTCAAAAGAGCATATATGGACTAATCGGCGGAGACTTCAATGCAAGGCATCACCTTTGTCTGGATACTACTAACACTGTTTCACCCGAGGGAAATGCGATTGCAGACTAGTTGGACGCTAACCAGGACCAGCATTCATTTTAGGTTGTTTCTCAACCGAAACCAACTTTTCCCCGAACACCATCTACATTAGATTTTTTTATTTCAACTTCTAATTTTGTTTATTTACTTCCAGAAATCAGCAACTACACCTCTAAACTTGTGACCAGCGACTAGGATCATGATGCTGTTCAGCTTAGCATCAAGCTCCACCAACCCATCTGCCTAGCAACAGAGCCAACAGAGAACTTCATTTATTACAGACGACTGGATGCTGAATGACTCCAACGGGACATTGAAGGAAATATTACGCTTCCCCCTTTAAACCGGAACCTGCTTGGCAGTGAAATAGACGCTGCTATAGATGGTCTGGAGCAAGCTGTCAGTGATGCATTGGTAGTCCAAAACTGTCCTAGTACGTCAAGAGATAGGTACAAACATCTTCCCATGTACATACAGAACCTGTACGCACACAGACAGCGGTTGAGGAAATGACTCTAAAGGATTCATCAGAGAGAGCTGAACGCCACCAACAGCAACTACCGGACAGTTTGGAGCGAGTTGCAATGTATCAACGTCATGTTCCGAAACTCTGTGCAGTATCATAACAACATCCAGTTCCAGAAGAAGCTACAAGCGATCAAGCCAGGACTAGAAGCATTCAAGAACATAAATAAAATCGTTGGAAAATAGGCCCTAATTCCGGAAATCCTAATTCACAACAATATTGTAGTATCATCAACACAGGACAAAGTGGAAATGTTCGCCAAATATTTCAAGTGAAACTTCACACCAAACCCACCTGATGATCCAGCGTTTCTGAATGAAGTCGAAGCATCCATTCAGCAAACCATGCGGCCAAATCCGGAAAGCGTCGTTTTTTAGTGACTCCAACCCAGCAAATGACCCAGCCGATAGCACACATCTCTGCAATATGGAGGATGTAGCAGAGATCATCGGGAATTCAAAACCAAGAAAATCAGCCGGACCAGACGGAGTCTCAAACTACATCCTGAAGAGGCTGCCACATGCAGTGATGATCCTTTTAACGATCATCATAAAAATCTCCATCAATCACTGCTACTACTTCCAAAGTTGGAAGCTAAGATCGTGGCCATCCGAAGAAAGGCACTTACAATCGTGTGTCCAATGGCAGGCCAATCTCGCTTCTGAACGATATAAGTAAAATACTGGAAGAAGTATTACTTCGGAGACTAAAGAGGTTTTGCAGCGAAAACGCCATCATCCCGGACATGCAGTTTGGCTTTAGGGAAAAGCACTCCACTTTGCATCCGCTCCTGAAGTTCCAGCATGACATCACCATAGCGCTCAACAACCATCGTGTCACCGTTGGATGCTTTCTGGATGTCGAGAAAGCATTCGACAGCGTATGGGTTGAAGCCCTTATCCATAAGCTTCGCACCCAAATCAACTGATGAGAAGGATGACCACACAGCAGCGACACCCCGAGCCGAGATACCTCAGTACGATGGAAATCCTGCTTGACAACATCATCACGGACAACGAGCCAGCAGTTTCGTCCTACGCTGATACAGGGTCAACATATCACCATGGCTAAATGCCAACTCATCGCCCCACCAAAACCACAACTTGACAACCGGGACGGAACACCCCGAGGACAATAAAGTCAGCCGACTTTTATATTTAATTTTTTTTAAAGTATTTTATATTTTATAATCCTTTAAATTTAAGACAAAGTTTAAGATTAGGCCCCCTATGTGCCAATAAATGTATAATATCATCGTATATCTAACTAGTTATAAGTCAAATTATATATATTGTTTTGTTCAATAATAAACTTAAAACTTAGTTGATATGATTCTTGAGCACAGAATCGTTACGGAGTACACAATTTAAGGATTTTGGGAATCGATTATTTTCTTATTCCCAGATTAAGTTTTCTATCAATATCAGAAAGTAAATCCATAAAGGGTGGAGTTACGTATGCATCTTCTCACCCTTAACTCAACCACACAATCCAGATACTTATAATAAGCCACTTGAGACCGAACCAGCAACGACGCTCAAGTTTTAATTGCATTCCCACATTCCTGAGCGATAACGTAAACATTGGTCCACCACCAGTTCATGCATCAAACCTAATATTATATACTTGGACAATCTTCGATGTGACCAACAACCACCACTTCACATCGGATAATATAAACATAAAACGATCTTCGATGCGACGAGGAATCACGATGACATCGAACATCATCACGATCTCAACATCAGTTCCAGCTATGAGAAGACACTTCTAGTTTCACCATCATAGCGCACAGTCTCTCAACTCTCTGTTATTTTTCTCAATAAAGATTAAATTGTATTTTTTAAAAAGTCTTTTATGATTTCTAAAAAGTTATTTGGCGCAGTCGGTAGGATCTCCAATGAGAATTATTAATGAATATAATAGCGACATATTTATTCAGTTTTTCAAATATAATAAAATAAAACGAATATTAATTTTAAATACAGTTTGAAAAAAAAATCATTTGTGAAAAATATAGCATCTCACATTCTATAATAAATGTATGTTGCGAAATCTCGTAGAGAGAATATTTAACAGATGAATAGTAAAGAAAAACCATTAAATAAAGACAGATTAAACAGAAGATTAAACAAAAATCAAGACAGCGATACCGGAAGTGAAAGTGACCTAGACGAAAAAAAAAAATAAAAAATGACAGAAACAGCACCCGCATTAAACGATGTTCAGAAGGAGGAACAACACTACCTTCTTCGTGAGATGGAGAAAATAAATCCATTCAAAGGATCAAAAGATGACAACCTAGCATTGCTTATATCTACATTGGAGTATTTCTTAAATCAGATATCGCTGCAGGAAAATAATATAAAGGGAACTTTAATTATCCAATCGAAAATTCAAGGAGAAGCGGTAAGGGCAACAAACAGTCTTCCACATCTACCGCCGCCGTGGAGAGACATTAAGGTAAACTTAATTAGATTATTTTCAATACAAGAAATATATATTAAGTTATCGCAGGAAATCGGTTTAATTATAGAACATAATACCTTTGAATTATATAAAAAAACTATATCTTTAATTGCAAAAGTTGCAAACCAAAACACAATTAGAACATGGGTTCATCCGAACAACACTTGAATCCCGCAGAATAATGCCAAATTTAATTTATACTCGGGCAAATAATGAAATTTTTGTATTTGAAGCGTTTAAACATAATTTAAATCCTTCACAAAAAGCTATAGTTATAGCCTATAATTGTAAAAATATGATTGAATCTTACGAAACTTTAGAAGCCAATGATATGATTCGCGTAGGAGATCAAAGTGAACCAAACAAGGGCTTTATTATGAAGTACCAGCAGAGTAATTCTCCTAGACAAAATCAGGGACATCAAAATTATAACCACTTTAGATTTAAACAAAATAATAATAAATTAAGACAACAGAATAAAATAACATCTGAGCAGGTTAGACAACAACAGAATATTTGGGAATTTAAACCCTAATCAATGTCATAGATATGGTTTTAATCAAAATTATCAAAAGGCAAAATTACAATAATAATAATAACAATTGGCAGGGACAAAATAATAATCAGCCAAGTTCATGCCATGTTAGGAGATTTAATAACAACAGGGAACAACCAATGGAAGTTAATCGCCTTAGTGAACAACAGATAATTGATGAAGAGGTAAATTTTATAGCAGTAGGCCGACACTTCCCATCGTAGTACTTACAGTTCAAAAAGAAAGTTCAAAAGTCCTAGTAAAGACACAGGATCTACTATGACCCTCCTCGATACAAAAAAAAACTTAAATCCTGTCAAAGAATGAGATTAGAAAAAGAAATATGAGTAAACACCGTTAATTCACTGTATGTTTTATGTGACCAATTTTTTGTAAATTTATATATATTTTTTTATGCAGGCTTTTTTGGTCAATTGAATTTAAATGCAAACAAAAAACTTTATTCCATCTTATACCAACGTTTCGTCGTTATTCACAACTTCAGGGGTTTTTTATTGGATCTTTAACATTGAACATTTATTACAATTTGTATTATGTACATAGGTACTATTGAATTTAACTTACTTGTTAATTCACATATTTTTATAACGGAACAAATAAAAACAAAAATACCTGAAGAATTTTTAGAAGACGCCACAATGGATTGGAATTTAATGAATTTTGAAACCAAAAATTTCGAAGCTATCATAGGATCGACCTTTTTAAATACCATAGGGGGCAGTTAATATGAAATTGGAAATAAACCAGAATAGAATTCCTTTTGTTTCTCCTCCAGTCAAAGAAAAAGAAATATCAATGAAAATGATCAATGTCCTTTTCAATATGACGAAATTCATGTTTAAGAAAGAAGAAGAAAAGAAAATATATGCAAATGTGCAGGATTTTGCGGTTTGTATATAGCCAACTAATACAAATCATGCCACGTGGATTTGTATATAGCAAACTACTACAAGCTATAGCTTTTGCATTTTGTTTTTATGCAAATGTGCAGGTCTTTGTGGTTTGTATATAGCCAACTAATACAAATCTTGCCACGTGGATTTGTATATAGCAAATTACTACAAGCTATAGCTTTTGCATTTTGTTCTTATGCAAATATGCAGGTCTTTGCGGTTTGTATATAGCCAACTAATACAAATCATGCCACGTGGATTTGTATATAGCAAATTACTACAAGCTATAGCTTTTTCATTTTGTTCTTATGCAAACGTGCAGGTCTTTGCGGTTTGTATAAAGCCAACTAATACAAATCATGCTACGTGGATTTGTATATAGCAAATTACTTCAAGCTATAGCTTTTGCATTTTGTTCTTATGCAAATGTGCAGGTCTTTGCGGTTTATATATAGCCAACTAATACAAATCATGCCACGTAGATTTGTATATAGCAAATTACTATAAGCTATAGCTTCTGTATTTTGTTCTTATGCAAATAAGCAGGTTTTTTCAGTTTGTATATAGCCAACTAATACAAATCATACCACGTGGATTTGTATATAGCCAACTACTACAAGCTATAGCTTTTTCATTTTGTTCTTATAAAAATCAAACCACGTGGATTTGTATAAAGCAAACTACTACAAGCTATAGCTTTTGTAATTTGTTTTTTTAAAAATCAAACCACGTGGATTTGTGTATAGCAAACTACTACAAACTTTAGCTTTTGCATTTTGTTTTTATGCGAATGTGCAGGTCTTTGCGGTTTGTATATAGCCAACTAATACAAATCATGCCACGTGGATTTGTATATCGCAAACTACTACAAGCTTTAGCTTTTGTTCTTATAAAAATCAAACCACGTGGATTTGTGTATAGCAATAAAGCTTTGCCATTTGTTCTTATACAAATAAGCAGGTTTTTGCGGATTGTATATAGCCAACTAATACAAATCATGCCACGTGGATTTGTATATAGCAAATTACTACAAGCTATAGCTTTTCCATTTTGTTCTTATGCAAATGTGCAGGTCTTTGCGGTTTGTATATAGCCAACTAATACAAATCATGTCACGTGGATTTGTATATAGCAAATTACTACAAGCTATAGCTTTTGCAAAACCACCAAGCACAAGTTTCCATTGTTTTTTTGCAAGGTGTAATCAGAATAGATATTTGTTTCTCACTTTTGTACTTTTGCATAAAAGTAGGCCTATGTAGTTAAGCCTTAATATAAATCATGCAACGTGGATTTCTATATAGCAAACTACTACAAGCTATAACTTTTGCATTCTGTTCTAATGCAAATGTGCAGTTTTTGGCGGTTTGTATATAGCCAACTAGTACAAATCATACCACGTGGGTTTTTATATATAGCAAGACACTACAAGCTATAGCTTTTGTTGTTATAAAAATCAAACCACGTGGATTTGTGTATAGCAAATTACTACAAGCTATAGCTTTTGCATTTTGTTCTTATAAAAATCAAACCACGTGGATTTGTTTATAGCAAACTACTACAAGCTATAGCTTTTGCATTTTGTTCTTATGCAAATAAGCAGGTCTTTGCGGTTTGTATATAGCCAACTAATACAAATCAAGCCACGTGGGTTTGTATATATGTAGCAAGTTACTACAAGCTATTTTTTTTGCATTTTTGTTTATAGCCGTCTTATATAAATTTATGGAACTACAACAGCATTTGTAACTTTTGAATTTGCTGACCAAAATATACATAGTATGTATATGTATATTAGAGTGTCCGTTATTTCCCCAACTCATTTTTTTGGATAGCACACCCCGTTAGTCGAAAGTTTATGCCGAAAGAAAAAATTGTTGACAAAAAAAAAAATTTGTTCCGAGGTCATTGACTGTGCCTCTAAGGTCATACTTTTCCCTTACAAATTTGTAGGGGAATTTTACACTTTTCTCTGGAACTATAACAGTTATTCTAATTTTTTTTGAGAATTATGATTGATTTATCGGTCCTTTAAAAAACTGCATTTAAAAATGTATTAAAAAATTTATTTTATAATTTATTTCTATTTTTGAAGTTAATATATACTTTAATATTATATATTTTTCTCTTATTTTTCTCTCTCGATCTTCAACTGTTTTTGTTGTTTTTTTAATTGATTATCATTAAGTAATAAGTTTTTTTTAAAAAAATTGCATTAAAACAAATAATGAAAACAAATAAGAAATAATTTATTTCGATTTTTCAAAATAATTAATATTACAAGTATTTATTTTTTTTTTCTTAACAAAAAATTTTTTTTAAATGATTTACCAATGTCTTGTTTATAAGCCGCATTCAAAATTATTTGATAAGAAAAAAAAATTAAAAACTTAAAAAAAATAAAAATATTTAATATTTTGAAAAAATTGAAATAAATAATTCCTAATTTGTTTTCATTATTTTTTTTTAATGCAATTGTTTAAAAAAAACTAATTACTTAATGATAATCAATAAAAAAAACAACAAAAACAGTTGAAGATCGAGAGAGAAAAATAAGAGAAAAACATATAATATTGAAGTATATATTAACTTCAAAAATATAAATAAATTATAAATAAATTTGTTTAATTCATTTTTAAATGCAGTTTTTTAAAGGACCGATAAACTAATCAGAATTTTTAAAAAAAATAAGAATAACTGTTATAGTTCCAGAGAAAAAAAATAAATGTGAAAAGTGTAAAATTCCTATACAAATTTGTATGGGAAAAGTATGACCTTAGACGCACGGGCCAATAATTTTTTATTTCGGCATAACCTTTCGATTGACGGGGATGTGCTATCCAAAAAATGAGTTTGGGAAATAACGGACATCCTAATGTATTTATATGTTCATATTATGTACCTATCATACTTTTTGTGCGTTGTAAATTAATTTGTATTTCATGGAAATTCAGCGATGAGTAGTGAATAAGTATTGATGTTAATATTCATTTTGTTTTAACTTCATTGTTAACAAAACAAAACAAAAATTGGTTACCAGCAGGATATGAACCCCGGAGCACGAAATTTCGATCAAAAATCACAATCATAATATGAAAAACAAACGCTGTATGTGTTATCAATTTTTTTTTTCGATTTTGCATTCAAAGTTTCCCATAAGAGAAAACGAAAAAGGGCCTAAATTAAATAGCAGTACTTTTCCTAAATATTTTTGTAAGAACAGGTATTCATAATACAATTGCAAATTGCAAAAGAATAATTAAACATGTGATAAATCAAGCGTTAAATATATCGAAACTGATAAATAAAATGCTTTACTTTGTGGGTGTAAAATAATGCTTGATTAGAAAAAAATCAAGACAGAGGCGTAGTTAGGAGTATTAACGGAAAAATTTGTTAGTTTTCAAAATGAAGTTATGTATTTGAATAGATGAAAGTTTTTTTCCACTGCAATTCTTCCAATGAAACAGATGAGCGTAATCTTGGTTTTGGTTCGGAATTACTCCTTCTATTCCAGATTTTTAATTTTCGATAGAAAAAGAACAGAAATAATAAAAAAGTAGTATCTCCAGACTAATAAATGAAAACGAAATAAATATATAATTTAATTTTGTTCATCTCAATTTGCCATAGATTTCTAAATGTCTACATTAAAGATAGTGAAGAATTTTAAGTGCAAATTTGCTCATTTTCTTTTGGAGTTAGAGCGTGGACTGTGACATCGGTTTTTCGACTTTTCACCATCAACTGAAAACTGTTAAAGCAAAAATGGGTTTTCTCGGGTTTTCGACATCTCGCCCCCAACTATTAACTGTCAAAGTAAAAGGTGTAATTTTTCGTATTTTCGACATTTCGTCACTACTGTCAACTGTTAAAGTGTTGAGTGCGATTCTATCGCTTTCCACTGGGCTTAGAGTGCTGGCCGTGGCTGTATGTAAAACGCAGCTGCTAAATCCATTAGCGCCCTCAAATTCTGATATTTTGAAACTTGTCAAATTGAAAAGTGAAATTTCTCCCTCCTAAATCGATTGGCATACTCAGATTTTGACATTTCGACACTTGTCAAATTTCTTGGTTTCTGTTGGTGCTAGAGCGCTGGCCGAAACACCAGGTAATACCACCCTCCTAAATCGATTGGCATCCTCAGATTTTGACATTTCGACACTTGTCAAATTTCTCGGTTACTGTTGGCTCTAGAGCGCTGGCCGAACTGCTAGGTCATACCACCCTCCTAAATCGATTGGCATCCTCAGATTTTGACATTTGACCACTTGTCAAATTTCAAAGTGAAATTACTCCGTTTCTGTTGGTGCTAAAGCACTGGTCGAGACACTAGGTAATACCACCCTCCTTAATAGATTGGCGCCCTCAGATTTTGACATTTCGACACCCGACCAGAAACCCACAGAGCTTTAATATACTTTTACAGCGTTCGTTAAAACGTGAAATTTGTCACATATTAGGTCACTCACCCTGTATAATTTCCTTATATTCGCTTCTTTTCGCGCCAACGCTTAAGTGCATCTACCCAATTCTACTTTTACATTTACTGCCAAAATTTGTAAAAATAATATTTCATTTAAATCCATGGGTAACTCAAGTTCCTAACAAACCCCTTCCTTCTACGCACATGAAATCATTTTGACGGCGACATTCATCCATTTAAAACAAAAACATCAACAACAATACAGGTTTGTTAATATTTTTTTCTGCTAAATAAAGCAAATAAGTTTTGATAATTTTTACAAACTCCCATATTTTATTATTCTATTTTCGGGGTTCGAATCCTGCTGGTGCCAAATGTTTTTTTTTTTTTTTTTTAACAATGAAGTTAAAACGTAAAGCATACGCAAAGCATCCACCCATTCAAATTTGGACTTTCGACTCGTATATAACAAGGTGGCCTAGTGGAAGTGTGCTCGGACAGTTGATCAGAAGGACGTGAGTTCAAACCCCGGAAAAATCATGAATTAAAAATTAAAGTTTTTTCAATTTAATTAAATTCTATACATTTCAGATAAACAAACATGCTGTGGCTCCACAAATCTTGAGAAAATTATGTAACAATAAAAAATAAAATGAAAATAAGCTAGAAAATTTTTTATTTTTCCAACTGTATTGAGAGGCTTTTATAAAGTCTTACACAGAAGAACTTATTAGGCCTTTTTAAGACCTTATTATACAAGTTATTTGTTTTCAAAGTAACTGCATGTGAAAGTCATTTTAAGACCTTATTATACAGATTATTGTTTTCAGTACCTTGTTTCTTTAAGGCCTTATTATAATGTTCGTGGAAAGGTATTGATTTGCATAGCACTTATGATGGAAGTTCTTATGGCAGTTAAATAGCTTGTATAACCTGCGCCAAAATGATTTGCATAAGACCTGTTTTGGTTACTATACAAGTCAGTAAATAGCTTCTTTAAGGCCTTAATAAGATATTCGTGAAAAGCTATTGATTTGCGTAGCACTTGTGATGGAAGTTCTTATGGGATTTAAATAGCTTGTAAAACCTGTGCCAAAATGATTTGGATAAGACCTGTTTTGGTTACTATACAAGCCAGTAAATAGCTTCTTTAAGGCCTTATTAAGATGTTCGTGGAAAGGTATTGATTTGCATAGTGCTTGTGATGGAAGTTCTTGTGGAGTTAATAAGCTTGTATAACTTATGCCAAAATGATTTGCATAAGACCTGTTATGGTTACTATACAAGGCAGGAAATAGCTTGTATGGAACCTACTACAAGCTAAATTGTTAGTTGGGGGGGAATTGTTAAGTTCCACAACTCAAACAGTTCACTCCATTAAAACAAAGACAGATAATCCGATTTTCACAAAAATTTACCGTTACCCAAAAGTCCATGAACAAGAGATAGCTAAACAACTTAAAGAAATGCTCAGTAATGGAATTATACAAAAAAGTAGAAGCCCTTTAATTCACCTGTTTGGATAGTTACAAAAAAAAGACAACTCGGGAATTATGAAGTGGCGTATGGTAATTTATTACCGTAAGTTAAATGAGGAAACTATCGAATATAAGTACCCACTACCAAACATTGATGATAAAAATAAATAAATCGGGTGGCACAACGGCTCATGAAGAACCAGGGCAACCATTCCTGTGTGCGCCTTTCGACAGGAATGGAAGGGACCTACAATTTTATGCCGAATCCGAACGGCTAGACGAGAAGCACTTATTCGTGACAAGTGATACTCTTGGAGGATTTGTCAATTCCTCGCAAGAGGCAGTAGCCCTGAAAAAAAACTTTTTAGTTTTTAGGTGGACGAGGCTGGGAAGCGATCCCAGACCTCCAGCGTGACAGTCGAACGCACTAACCATTACGCTACGGGCTACTACAAACATTGATGATGTTTTGGATAAATTGGGGAGATCGCAATATTTCACGACAATAGATCTGGCAAAACGATTCCACCATATTCGAGTGAATGAAAAAGGCATCGAAAAAACTGCATTTAGTTTTCCACAAGGACATTTCGAATTTCTCAGAATGCCTTTGGCTTAAAAAATGCACCCTCAAGTTTTGAAATGTATGATAAACGAGATACTGGGAGATCTCATTAATAAAATCTGTGTCGAATACATGGATGACATATTGATTTTCTCAACTTCGCTAATAGAGCACACAACAAACTTGAATAAAATATTCCAAAAGCAAAGAGAATTCAACTTAAAAATTCAAATAGACAAATGCGACTTTCTTGTAAAAGAAACGATGTTTCTTGGACACATGCTTACAGACAAGGGAGTTTTACCCAATCAAGATAAAATTATAGCAACACAAAAGATTAACGTTCCGACAACCGTAAAAGAAATACAATCATTCCTTGGTCTCACTGGTTACTATAGGAAATTTATAAGAGATTATGCTAAAGTAGCTGAACAAATGACTAGGTATTTATTTTCGGTTCCGAAATTGATACTAAAAATATTGAGTACATTAAATCGTTTGAAACATTAAAAAAATTAATTAATAAAATTATAGAAAAAATAAAATTTTATCACGAACTAGAAACAGCTCATGAAGGTATCGAAGAGAATTACTTGGGAATACAACCATATATTTATTTTCCTAATTTAAGACAATTAGAAGTTGACTTTGTTAATAGTTGCAACATCTGCAACCAAAACAAATACGATAGGCATCCGATCAAGCCAAAATTCAAATTGACCGAGACTCCAACAGATATCAATCAAATAATTCACATCGATATATTGAACATACAAAATTTGAAATTTCTTTCCACTATTGACAAATTCAGTAAAAAATTGACAATGACATATATAAAGCATAGTAATGGTGAAACCATTAAAGAAACAATAATGCAATTTATTTCTCAACATAACAAGCCATTGAAAATTGTAATGAATAATGAATTTAATCAATTGAGTATAAAAAAAATGTTACAAGACCTGAATATAGAAATACATTTTACTACCCCAAATTCACATACGGAAAATAGTCCAATTGAACGTGTGCACAGTACCATCTTAGAAAAGTATAGATGTTCATCCAATGGCAAAGAACCAGGAATAATAGATAGAATTGATACGATATACAAAGCAGTTTTCTATTATAACAACTCCATACAAGTATTAAGTAAAGAGAAACCTTTTAATATCCATCAGGTCACGTAGCCAAAGACAGATTGTATAATACGTACCTGGTCATGCTCACCCAGTCAATATACAGCGTAATAGGAAGACAAAAATTAAAAACAAAAATGATATTATTGTCAAAAATAAACCTGGAAGACCTAAGAGCACTTAATCAAATACAAAAATAGCATCACATAACCCGCTTCCGATCGCAAGTTGCTCCCATAAATAAAAGTTATAATAAAAATCTTAATGCACATTCTTTTAATTAACCTAGTATTTATTGAAATGACAATTAAAAATATATATAACCAAGAAGGTTATACTAAAATAAAATTGAACAAAGTAAAACTAGTTAGATATTATAAACATGTAGTTCATAAAATCAATATCACTCAATTCGAAGAAGTTTTGAATAACATTGATAGTGACATTTATAAATTAAAAAATATTAAATTTCCCGACGAAACATATCGAGAAATTCGCGTTATTAAATCCGAAATTAGTAGCTTATTATTGCATAGAAACAGGAGAAGTTTAATAAATCTTGGTGGTAGAATGCTTAAAATTTTGTTTGGCACATTAGATGAAAACGACCGAAAAAATATCGAGGAACAATTAAATGTAAATAAATATAACAATCATGACCTAATTATAACAGCTAACAAACAAATTGACATTAACAACAAATTAAAGAAGCAAATAGACACTATTCAATCAGAATTTAACAATATGTACAAAAGTAAAGATTTTCTCAACCTCAAACTAGGAAGTATATCAATTACTCAAAGAATAATAACTTTAGAAGTTCTTGAAAAAAATAATAAAATTAAAAATATTATTGAAAAAATTCAAAACAATATTTTATCAAGTAAATTAAATAAATTAAGTAAACTCAATGCTCAGTATTGACGAAATCATCACATATAATGTAACGTTTGATAAACTAAAAAATATAAAAGTATCTACAGGCTTACATGATCAAGAAATTATATTTATAATAAGTATACCAGAAGAAATGTTGGAAGTTAATAAATATTTTGAAACTAGCTTACCAAATAATATTAAAGAAGAATTAAAAATAAATGATCAATATATCATTGAAAATAAAAATGTAGAATATATATCGAAAGAAGAAGATTTCAATAAATTGGAAATATACATAAACTGTATAACAACAAGAAATTGTACTAAATTAATTAATAAAAGAGAAAATATTGTAATAGAAATAACAAGAGGAAAATTGTTAGTAAAAAACAGTTGTATAGAAATAAGTACCGATTGTAATGAAAAGAAAAAAAAATTAAAATCATAAATAACGTGTTAATTCAGTTTGCAAAATGTAAGATAACTAAAAATAATCGATCTTTTGAAAATTCCAATGAAATAGAATAACAATCTTTAAATTTAGAGAATCCAAAATTGTACGAAAGCATGTCTAATCTCTTAAATGAAAAAGAAATTAAATTAGAAGATATAAATAACATTCATGTAATACACGAAAAAATATTAATCTTAAATGCACACAAAGGAACTTCATATTCCATACATTTTGTAACTATTTTGATATTATGCATTGTAATTATATTTCTATGTAGAAATAGAACAAGTTGTCTCAGGAGAAACAACAATCTTAAGGAAGGGGGAGTTACGTATGCATCTTCTCACCCTACTCAACCACACAATCCAGATACTTATAATAAGCCACTTGAGACCGAACCAACAACGACGCTCAAGTTTTAATAGCATTCCCACATTCCTGAGCGATAACGTAAACATTGGTCCACCACCGTTCATGCATCAAACCTAATATTATATACTTGGACAATCTTCGATGTGACCAACAACCACCACTTCACATAAGATAATATAAACATAAAACGATCTTCGATGCGACGAGGAATCACGACGACATCGATCATCATCACGATCTCAACATCAGTTCCAGCTATGAGAAGACACTTCCAGTTTCACCATCATAGTGCACAGTCAACTATCAACTCTCTGTTATTTTTCTCAATAAAGATTTAATTGTATTTTTTAAAATTTTAAAAATGATTTCTAAAAAGTTATTTCTGGCTTGGATTATCAAAAATAGTTAACAAAGCTACAAAAGACAAATGAATTAAAAGGGGTATTGCGCCGTTTTCTGTTGGCCTCTAAAATTCTATTTATTGCATCTTCTTCTGAATCTTTTTCACTTAACAACGCTTATCCATTTCTTATTTTAAGTCGTATTTTTATAAAAATAAACAATTTTATTGCAAACTTCACGAAACGAGATAAATAAATAAACAGTCTGACAAAAAAATCAATCTGTCAAACGTCAAAGTAAGAATAATTCACAATTATTACTTTTTCATTCACAATAACTATAATACTAGTCGATCAAGTTACGCAATACCGATTGAGAAATCAGTCGATGGTGATGATCGTTGAAAGTGCGATCGCTGATCGACAACTGCAATAGGGCCCATAGCCACAAACAATGAGTGCAAGATGGCTGCATTTTTTCAAGATTGTGGTCGTACGCTAACGCGGATTGCTTGGGACTTTTCACAGTTGATTAAGAACACTCTGTTCTGAACATTCCCACTAAAAAATATACCTGTACAAAATTTTTTCCGGGTAAATTCCTAATTTGACTGGGCTATAAACATTTAGCAGCTTTTTTTTGGCGACGTGAAATATGTGGTCATTCCACAAAAGGTGGTCTGTGACACACATACCGAGAACTGAGAGCTCTTCGGTTTCCTCGATGCAAGTGCCGTCCATGGATAGCGGGATTGGTGGTGAGTCTCACTTTAACGACAGGAGACAGCATTGAGTTTTTGAAGCATTACATTCTACGCGGTTTTTGATTCCCCATTGGACAATGCATCAGCATCAGAATTAAAAGACCTTATCATACGCTGCAGTTTAAGTCCGAAGGACATGGATGTGAATCTGTAAACCAATATGAGAAGCTGACCGTACTGTCGTCAGCTAAAAAGTTTAATGGACTAGAAGTTTCAGACAAAAGATCATCTATAAAAATAAGGAGGAGAGTCGACGACAAAAAGGAGCCCTGGGGCACACCAGCAGTTATTTTGTGGATTTCAGAATTAAACCCTCAAATACAACTTGTATTGAACGGTCCGAAAGGTCATTTCTAATCCAACAAAGAGGAGATTTATGGAAACCAAATGCGCGCATTTTTGATAAGAGAGCTTGGTGGCAAACTCTATTAAACGCTTTTGAAATATCAAGTGCAATAATCTTACTTTCTCCAAAACGATGTAAAGATTTTTTTTTCTGTTCGGTGAGATATACCATCAGATCACCAGTGGACCTATTGCTACGAAAGCCGTTCTGTCGGTCATTAAGAAGCTTTCGTTCCTCGAGATATTTCTTGAGCTGAAAATTAATCAGCGTTTTCATGACCTTGGAAAGAAGGGACGTAAGTGCAATTGGTCGATACTTTGAGGGTGAAGAAGATACGCCTTTTTTAGGGACAAGCTGGAAAAATTCTGTTTTCCATCCACTCGGAAAGAGACCAGTAGAGCAGGATAGGTGGAAAAGCTTACGCAGTGGTTTTGCCAGCGTTGAGGAACGCCTCTTCAGCACAACGGGAGGGCCAACGGATTTGTGCACATCGAGATCATTCAGAACTCTAGCAACTGCACGAGTGCGAAAGGAGATTTGTCCCATAAAATCATTTACGCTCTCAAGTATAGGAGGAGTCATAACACTTTCTGGCAGCGTCGAATTGACAGCAAACTGTGCCAGAACCAAATTGGCTTTATCTAAGGAGCTGACAAAAGGGGAGCTGACAGGGTTCACTACGATCTTTTACACTTTTTTTTTTTTTTCTTTACGAATCTATTTTTTTTCTCTCATTTTCTTAATAAGATTTACTTTTGTTTTATTCCAATAATTTGTATTTTAATTTCAATTAAAGGACTTAATATTTCATTTTTGGGTTAAATTTTATAATAAAATAGGAATATTTTTCAAAACTTTAATACAATTTTGAAACGATAGAGTCTTGAATAAAAATCACAAAAGAAAAATATCAAGGCCATATTAATGATGATAGAGGTTACTCTAACACCTTATCAAAACTAGGAGACCACATATCTAACCTACTATTGCCTGTTGGAAGTTAATAAATATTTTGAAACTAGTTTACCAAATAATATTAAAGAAGAATTAAAAATAAATGATGAATATATCATTGAAAATAAAAATGTAGAATATATATCGAAAGAAGAAGATTTCAATAAATTGGAAATATACATAAACTGTATAACAACAAGAAATTGTACTAAATTAATTAATAAAAGAGAAAATATTGTAATAGAAATAACAAGAGGAAAATTGTTAGTAAAAAACAGTTGTATAGAAATAAGTACCGATTGTAATGAAAAGAAAAAAAATTAAAATCATAAATAACGTGTTAATTCAGTTTGCAAAATGTAAGATAACTAAAAATAATCGAACTTTTGAAAATTCCAATGAAATAGAAGAACAATCTTTAAATTTAGAGAATCCAAAATTGTACGAAAGCATGTCTAATCTCTTAAATGAAAAAGAAATTAAATTAGAAGATATAAATAACATTGATGTAATACACGAAAAAATATTTTTTCCGGGTCAATTCCTAATTTGACTGGGCTATAAACATTTAGCAGCTTTTTTTTGGCGACGTGAAATATGTGGTCATTCCACAAAAGGTGGTCTGTGTCACACATACCGAGAACTGAGAGCTCTTCGGTTTCCTCGATGCAAGTGCCGTCCATGGAAAGTGGCATTGGTGGTGAGTTTCACTTTAACGACAGGAGACAGCATTGAGTTTTTGAAGCATTAAATTGTACGCGGTTTTTGATTCCCCATTGGACAATGCATCAGAATTTAAAGACCTTATCATACGCTGCAGTTAAGTCCGAAGGACATGGATGTGAATCTGTAAACCAATATGAGAAGCTGAGCGTACTGTCGTCATCTAAAAAGTTTAATGGACTAGAAGTTTCAGACAAAAGATCATCTATAAAAATAAGGAGGAGAGTCGACGACAAAAAGGAGCCCTGGGGCACACCAGCAGTTATTTTGTGGATTTCAGAATTAAACCCTCAAATACAACTTGTATTGAACGGTCCGAAAGGTCATTTCTAATCCAACAGAGAGGAGATTCATCGAAACCAAATGCGCTCATTTTTGATAAGAGAGCTTGGTGGCAAACTCTATCAAACGCTTTTGAAATATCAAGTGCAATAATCTTACTTTCTCCAAAACGATGTAAAGATTTTTTTTTTCTGTTCGGTGAGATATACCATCAGATCACCAGTGGACCTATTGCTACGAAAGCCGTTCTGTCGGTCATTAAGAAGCTTTCGTTCCTCGAGATATTTCTTGAGCTGAAAATTAATCAGCGTTTTTATGACCTTGGAAAGAAGGGACGTAAGTGCAATTGGTCGATACTTTGAGGGTGAAGAAGATACGCCTTTTTTAGGGACAAGCTGGAAAAATTCTGTTTTCCATCCACTCGGAAAGAGACCAGTAGAGCAGGATAGGTGGAAAAGCTTACGCAGTGGTTTTGCCAGCGTTGAGGAACGCCTCTTCAGCACAACGGGAGGGCCAACGGATTTGTGCACATCGAGATCATTCAGAACTCTAGCAACTGCGCGAGTGCGAAAGGAGATTTGTCCCATAAAATCATTTACGCTCTCAAGTATAGGAGGAGTCATAACACTTTCTGGCAGCGTCGAATTGACAGCAAACTGTGCCAGAACCAAATTGGCTTTATCTAAGGAGCTGACAAAAGGGGAGCTGACAGGGTTCACTACGATCTTTTACACTTTTTTTTTTTTTTTCTTTACGAATCTATTTTTTTTCTCTCATTTTCTTAATAAGATTTACTTTTGTTTTATTCCAATAATTTGTATTTTAATTTCAATTAAAGGACTTAATATTTCATTTTTGGGTTAAATTTTATAATAAAATAGGAATATTTTTCAAAACTTTAATACAATTTTGAAAGGATAGAGTCTTGAATAAAAATCACAAAAGAAAAATATCAAGGCCATATTAATGATGATAGAGGTTACTCTAACACCTTATCAAAACTAGGAGACCACATATCTAACCTACTATTGCCTATTTTGTATTTTAGTTTTTAGTTGAATTTTGCACAGCAATACATCTCCAAAAGTTTGTATGATTCTTGAAAAGGACACATGACTGGGCAGGGTGCAAAAATGGCATGTTTTAATATTTAAAAAAAATGTTTTTTTTTGTAGAAGTTATTCAATTTTTTTCTATTGTTATGTTCCATATTTTGTTCTCTATCTAGTACCTTAACGTTCTCTTTTTTATAGCTTTTAGAGGAAAATGTCCTCTTTTTGAAGGGCACCCAAATGGACACCTACTACCCTGCCTTACCTACCTATAGAAAGCTACCTACCTACCTTTACAACCTATTCTTAAACCACACTAAAATGTTCACTATTGGCAATTCTATTAACTTTAATTATTTCTGAATCCAAAGAAAGTTTTTTAGTCTTAGCTATCCTAGGTACAGACAAGCTCTAAATAATGATTCAACATTAACCCCTTATTGCATGAATTATGAAGGCGATAGAAAAATTTTTTTTTTTGTGAAAATATCTTGCTTAATTGTGCTTAAGGAATTATTAAAAAATATTTTTTGTTTTATATATAATTTTTTACAAGAATTATTAACAAAGCCATATATGGCTTCGTAGTAGTAGCCCGTAGCGTAATGGTTAGTGCGTTCGACTGTCACGCTGGAGGTCTGGGATCGCTTCCCAGCCTCGTCCACATAAAAACTGAAAAGTTTTTTTTCAGGGCTACTGCCTCTTGCGAGGAATTGACAAATCCTCCAAGAGTATCACTTGTCACGAATAAGTGCTTCTCGTCTAGCCGTTCGGATTCGGCATAAAATTGTATGTCCCTTCCATTCCTGTCGAAAGGCGCACACAGGAATGGTTGCGAGTTGTTAGTCACTAGGCCCTGGTTCTTCATGAGCCATTGTGCCACCCGATTTACCTACCTATACCAACCGTTTTTAATTATCCATTATCATGTTTGATAATACTACTTTTGTTATATTTTTTTTTTGGGAACGCATCGGAATGCTTTTTAAAATCCCGTTTTTCAAAAATCCCGACAAATAAATTTTTAAATACCGCTTTTTTTTAAATCCCGTGTATTCAAAATCCCGTTGTATTATAATCCCGCCTTATCCCGCTAAGACCGTTTTTTTTTTAAATACATGATTAAAACTTACTGGCGCAAAATGTTAAACATTTCTCGTTTAAGGCATAAAACCGGCTCTAGTTAACGTAGTCGTTTAGTTGTGAACCCTTGTCTAACTATTTCTTAATTTTAAACACGTTAAACAACTCATGTATAAAGTTAGCAGGGCAACTCCGAAAATTCATAAAAAAAATACATAGACCTGAATTGCTAATTTATTGCTAATTAGTTGCGAAAAAAAAAAATATTGCTCTGCTGGATTTCGAGATACAGGGGTACCTGCTAACTTTACGTCAAGTTAGCAGGTCAACTTTCTCAAAAATGCAGATAAACGACCCGGGAGTGGATAGATCTTTAGAAATAATTTATTGCTAATTTGTTGCGAAGAAAAAAATATTACTTTTTTGTTTCGTTTGCGAGATACATGGTTACCTACTTACTTGACGTCAAGTTAGCAGGTCAACTTTCTCAAAAATGAAGTTAAACGACCCGGGAGTGGATTAATGTTTAGAAATAATTTATTGCTAATTTGTTGCGAAGAAAAAATATTACTTCTTTGTTTCGTTTGCGAGATACAGGGTTATCTCTTGACGTCAAGTTAGCAGGTAACCCTGTATCTCGCAAACGAAACAAAAAAGTAATATTTTTTCTTCGCAGCAAATTAGCAATAAATTATTTCTAAACATTTATCGACTCGCGGGTTGCTTATCTTCATTTTTGATAAAGTTGACCTGCTAACTTGACGTCAAGAGGTAACCCTGTATCTTGCAAACGAAACAAAAAAGTAATATTTTTTCTTCGCAACAAATTAGCAATAAATTATTTCTAAACATTTAGCCACCCGTTTATCTTCATTTTTGAGAAAGTTGGCCTGCTAACTTTACGTCAAGTTAGCAGGTAACCCTGTATACCGCAAATCCCACCCTTACCTCCCAAGAAATGTGTTTACTTTTCAAGAAAAGCAAACCATTTCTTAAGGCTCAACTGGGAAAGGTTTTAAAAGGTAAACAACACAACATCGGATGTTTTCATTATTAGTAATAAAAAAGAATCTATAGAAAAAAAATAAAAAATTGGCACGGATTATAATAAGTTAAAAAGTATTTAAAAAACAAGAACAAAATCAAACTGTTAAAAAAAAATATTAATTAAGAGAAAAGATTAAGGGACTTTTTACTCAACCATCTATGTAAGGTTTCAAATCCTTAACGTGCCATGTCCCTCGATCTTTACCCTTGTCATCGATTAGCAAATATGTCCAAGGTGACACCCGTTTGCTTATCTTGAATGGTCCAACAAATTTGGTAGCCAATTTTGCTGCATAGTAATTTGCTGCATCTGACAGCGAAAAATTTCTCCTCCAAACGAGATCACCAGGTTGGTACTGCGTGTCTCTTCTCCGTAAATTATACGTTTTAGCAGACTTTTTACCAGCCGCTTCTAACTTTCTAGCTATATCCTCTCTCAACTTTCTAAACTGCCTATCAATTTCCCCACTATTTTGTTCCCTATCTTTATCGCTAATCCCTACATTATGGCCGCTAGTTGCCATGTTCCTACCAAAATTCGCGAAATATGGCGAAACACCTAATACTTCATGTTGCGAAGTTCGGATTGCACAGGCTACTTTTGCCAGTTGCGAATCCCAACTCCGATGATTCTCAGAGACATAAGCTCTGAGAGTCGTCTTAATAATTTGATTAATGCGCTCCGCAGGATTCGCCTGCGGATGATAGTGCGCTGTATAACGAAGTTGTGACCCCTACGCTTCGCTAAGCGTTTTCAGTTCTTTACTACGGAACTGGGGACCGTTGTCATAGACGATCCACTTAGGAACACCGAAAAGAAGAAAAACGTTTTCTTCCAACTCCCTACAAACTGCCTTCGCTGTTGCTGAGCGCAACGCGAACAAAAGTGGGAACTTCGTGAAGTAGTCCACCACTGTCAAAATATAAATAAAACCCCTGGAAGATTTTGGCAATGGACCAACCAAGTCCACGCAAATCATCTCCCATGGTTTTGAATTCCCTACTCTTTCTGTCATAAGACCAGCTGGTTTCTCGTTTACTGGTTTCACTTGTTGGCAAATCTTACAATTTCTAACATACTTTGTGATATCCCCCCTCATTTTGGGCCAGTAATATTTTTCTGCTACCCTAGCAAAAGTTTTCTTAACACCCATGTGTCCTGCTATTGGACTATCATGGCATTCGCTCAAGACTTTTGGCCTATCACTTTTTCCTAACACTAACTTCCACCCCTCACCTTCCTCATGAACAACTACATGGTTCACCCTAACATGTTTATAGAGCCGTCTATCTTCTATTCTCCAAGACGGGTATGCTAAAGGGCTCTTTTCTACTAAGGATTTCATTTTAATCAACCAAGGGTCCGAATCCGCATCTGAGATTCCAGCTAACTCTGGAACTCCTCGCGATAACATGTCTGGAACGACATGTTCTTTGCCCTTTCTGTGGATGATTTTGAAATCGAATTGTTGGAGCCGAATGACCCAACGAGCTAATCTAACCTGCGGATCCTTAAGGTTACTAAGCCAGACCAATGAGTGATGATCAGTCACGACAGTAAATCGAACACCTTCGAGATACGGCCGCAACTTTTCGATCGCCCAAAGAACCGCTAAGCATTCCTTTTCGGTCGTAGAGTAGTTCCTTTCATTCCTATTCAATGACCGACTTATATAGCAAATTGCTTTTTCCCCATCTTCAAACTCTTGAGAAAGTACGGCGCCGATACCATAATCTCGCGTCTGTCTGAACGACAAACGGCAGAGAAAAATCCGGACATGTCAATATCGGTGCCGTAACCGAACATTCTTTTGGCTTTCCTAAAACACTCCTCACACTCTTTTGTCCACTCAAATTTCTTACCTTTCTTTAAGAGATCGGTAAGAGGCCTAACTAAAATTGCAAAATTTGGTACGAATCTACGGTACCATGAAATTGTCCCCACAAAACTCCTAATTTCCTTCACGTTTTTCGGTGCAGGAATTTTCAACATGCTTTCCACTTTTTCAGGGTCGACGTGAAGTCCGTTCCTATCTACGACGTAACCAAGAAATTTCAAAGAAGGCCTACAAAAATTACATTTTTCCCTACCTACTTTAAGTCCTGCCTCCCTCAATCTTTTAAAAACTTCTTTGAGAATTTCAAGGTTTTCTCAAAAGTATCGGTGACGATGATAATGTCATCCAAGTACACAAAGACAAATGGTTCTAGATCAGGACCCAGAACATCGTCAATGAACCTTTGCCAAGTTGCCGGGGAGTTGTGCAAGCCGAAAGGCATTCTCAGAAATTGAAAGAGACCCCTTCCCGGCACAGTAAAGGCTGTGTACTTGCGCGATTCTTCCTCCATGGGTATCTGCCAGTAGGCAGACTTAATATCAAGAGATGACAAGCACTTCGCGTTTCGAAGTTTGTCCAAAATTGACGAAATAAAGGGGAGTGGATAAGCATCTCTATCTGTTACTTCATTAAGCTTCGTATAGTCAACGCAGAACCGAAAACTACCATCCTTTTTCTTCACCAGAAGAATCGGAGATGCCCAAGGACTCTTGGATTTCTCAATCACTCCAGCTTCTAACATCTCTTGAAGCTCCTGATCGATATGTTTTTGAATCGCAGGTGACACTGGATAGTATTGCTGCTTAATCGGTTCTGCGGACGTCCTAATTTTGTGCTCAACTAAATTGGTGCACCCTAATCCGTCGGTCATTGACTCAAAAAGCTCTTCTAAAACTAATTCTAACTTTTTTCCTTCACTTTCATTCAAATCCGATTTTTTCCTAATCGCTACCATGTCTGTTATCGACGCCACCATCTCCACATACCTGATCTCAAATCCGGGACTATGCCCGATAGTGCCCAAAAATCGGCACCTAAGATCAATAGGTGAGGGAGATTCGGTATAACCAGACATTCTATCAGTAGGGATTTGTTCTCAACCTCCATAGGCAAAGAAACAGATCCAGCTACTCCTACACCCGCCCCATCTGCTAACGCTACTGACCCAACACTACAGTTTCCTAACCTAAGTCCTAACTCTTTCAAAATTTTCCACCCATCTCCTCCTACAATTGTGCGTGAAGTACCTGAATCAAGTAATCCTAAAAACTTGATTCCATAAATATTTACCCCTAAATATGGCCTACTGTCCCTACCATTTGCCGCTAAAGTGAAACTCAGCTCTACCCGATCTTCCAGTTGGTCGCCAGCAGACGACCTAACTAACGCCGACGGGTCTCCTGTCCTGCTGTCACAAGAGCCAGTTCCCCGTTCCCCATTTCCCGAACACTGCCTACAATCCCTACGATAAACGCCTGAAGCACCACACCCAAAACAACGTTTTTCAACTGAACAGGTATGGGCGAAATGCCCTTCCCTGTTGCAGTTGTAACACCTAACTACCTGACGGAATGGGTTATTTGGAGCTGAACTAACAACAGCCACTCGGTTTTGTCCCAACGTATTTGACCGGTAACCACATTCCGGTTCTAATAAATTTTTACCTCTAGAAGGCGGAGAAAACGATTCTACGTTTACCTTCAGGGTATCTAACTCCCTTCCTAATACTGCTAATTCCTTGACTGTCTGTGGTTTGGCACACGCGATTTGAAGTTGGAAGAATGGATCCACATTTTTTCTTAAAATGGAAACCATTCTTCCCTCTGACAAGGGTTCCGACAATCTTCGGAACAATGTTCTCATGGTGGTCGAATACGCACCGAAAGTCTCATCCTTTCCCTGTGAACGACGATTGATCTCTTCTAACAAAAGATCATCGTAATTCGCAGGTAGGAACTCCGCTTTGAGTTCCTTCACGAGCTCCTGCCAATTCCTAATATCCTCCCTAGCCGTCCTAAGCCACATAAGTGCCCTACCAGAAAAAAGCTCAGAAGCTGATTTAAAAAGTTGGGAATCTGGAACATCATTCGACAACCGAAGTTCCTCCACCCTCTCTAAGAAAGAATTCACTGATGCTCCTTCCGAGTCACCAGTAAATTTATCCACTAATTTCCCTTTCTGTTCAGGCCACCTTTGCTGGACCACTAATCTCTCAGGGTATGCCTCAACCCTCTCTGACCTACGCTCTAGTACCCTAACAGCTAACTCTCCTGCTACAGAATTACTGTCACCACGACCTGGTGTAGTTACAGTATCTAAAGCAGGCCCTTCATTAACCCTAGTCGCAGAAGAACCTAGTGGAGACCGCGGACTAACTATTTCTGTCCGACCAACTGGTACCTTCAGTTGGGTTTCTGCCCTAACAGGAGCCTTTTGTTTCGGTGGCTCTTCTTCCCTATCACTGATCTCAGTATCACCGGTGAGATCACCTAACAAAAACAAAACATCGTTCCTAATCGAGCTAATCTCCTCTTCCTCATCTTCAGCCTCACAAGGTGTCCTAGCTAACCTACCCATGCACCATTCTATTTTGGTCATGATTTTATTATATTCCGATGACTTCGGATTTCTCGGCGGTTCCTTAAGAAGAGTCCTAATCTCTTCAATTTTTGCTTTAACAGCATCCCTATCCTCCTCAAAACAAAAAGGGTAAGCAATAGTACCCTCGATCGAGTTCCTCTTAACGAGTAATCTCGAAGACCTCAATGCTTTACGCATTTCCTCAACTGTCCCTACTTTCAAACCCCTGACCTTCATCTCATAGGCCAGTTCGTCCTGCGCAAAGCGTCCTATATTCCTATTTAAAATATCAAAAAAAAATATTAATAATAAAAAAAACTTGTTAAAAAAAATAATACGGTAACCCTACACAATTTTCAAAATCTGTTCCCTAAAACCCGGGCAAATAACAAATCTTAAAAAAAGTGTTGTTAAGAAATTGAATTTACAATAAAAAAAATATGTGTCTAACTTCCTTCTGTTAACCAGAATCCAAATAAGCTACCTATATAAAAATCAAAAATTAAAATTCAGTTTTGTATTTTAATCTAAAAATTTTATCAACTTATTATGTATATAATAAGAACATAAGAATAAGGAATCTACTTTTCAAAATATTTAAATTCGCCAACTCGTAAGGAAAGGTTAACAAAAATATTGGTAACCCTTAAACTCAATGTAAGTATAACTTAACTCAAATTAAATTTGTTTTAATTAATTTTCCTTTGAAAACCTACACTCAAAACCAAAAAAAAATAATTTTTATCAAAAAAAAATCGAGTTGGCAATCCTAAAACTCACTGAAAATAACTTGAAATTAAAATGAAATTTAATTTACTTTATTTACTTTTCAAACCTACACTCAAAACCGAAAAAAAATCTTTGCAAAAATAAATCGAGTTGGCAACTCTTAAATCTGGTAAAATAATCAATTAATTAAAATTTAATTAATCGATTTTTTTATTGTTCTCGAAACAAAAATCCTAAAATAATTTTTCGTAAAAAAAATAAACAGGAAATCTGTCGTTACTCCCCTAAGTCAACTAATGCAATTTTCACTCATACAGAGTAAAATCACTCGAACTCAATTTGCACGATCAAAACAAAAAAAAAAAATATCGCGCTAGAAAAACTACTTCTCTCAAGCGAGAAAACTAAAACAAAATGTCTTCGCGCCAAAAGCAAAAAATTAAAATAAATTAATGAATTGATAAACCCACGAATATAAAACGAGTATAAGAAATTAACAAATGAAATTTTGAATAAATGAAATATAAAAAAAACAATCACAACAATAAAACAAAATACTTGCGAACTGTCTGACGTATGTAGGTACACTCCTGTCTCCACTGCACTGTATACAACTCGAATTGTTTCACCTAAAATTTTCCTATGTAGCCTCTATTTTTGCACTTATTTAGTTTACCTAGTAAAAAAAAGAAAAGCAGTTAATTCTTTCTAATACACAAAGTTAATTTAATCACTTTCCACACCGATAATAATTCACAGTAATACTTCACAAATAATTTCTGCAAATCAAAAACAAATTCTTCCACAGGTAAAGGTTGGCCCCACGTTGGGCGCCAATTGTTGCACTTTTTCTTATGTCGCGAGGGGGGATATTTATTGTTAATTTAGTTATTAAGTTACTCGAATTATCGCGAATCAAATTTTAATTATTAAATAAATACAAAAAAAAAGTAAGCACACGATGTGCACCGAATAATTGTTTGTCTTTAATTTGACAGCTCGACTCCAGAACAACGAAAGGAGAGAATGAAAGAGACGCGAAAGAAAAAAAATGCAAACTGTAGCACGATAAAAAAAGCTACCACCACGACTGCTCAGCTGGGCTGGGTTCTGGTGTGGAAGAATTTTGTTATATAAAAAGAAAATGATTCGTTTTCATCAAAGTGATAATAACGATCGAAATGTTTTATTACAAGTACAGTGGGGTTCTTGTAATAAAAGGTGGGCGCCAGGAATTTTAATTGGGCTAATTAGCAAAATTCCAAATCTAATATTCTAAGTTAATTGTTATTAAATAAAACACAAAGTTTGATCGTATGCCCAGAAGGGGTCTTAAAATTATTTTTATTTGGGAAACCTTGGACGGACCAGGATAAAAACCCAAAATTTTATCGAATATTAAAAAAAAATACAATTAGATAAATTTTCAAATGGCTTACAGTTGCCGTTAAATTACAAACCAAACAAAGAAAATAAGTAATTAAAAATGGGCCGTTAACGTGCGGTTAAGAAAATTCCCGTGTCCCACAATTAACTGGGATTAAAAGAATTTTAGCGATCACGAACTATAAAAAAAAGAACTATCAGAATTTCTAATATTACACACAAAAAAAAATTTAAAACCCTTGGACAAAATGTCCGCTCTACTTATCCTTATTTTTCTCAGCTTCCTCCTCTATTTCCTCGAACCCTTTTTCTTTTTCCTCCTAGTTCCTCGTACCTCGAATCACCTTTTCTCCTTAAAATTTTCTCGACTTTATTTTTTCCTCTTTACCACCAAAACCTTTCCTCAATTTTTCTTTTTCTTTTTTTTAAATTTTCCTCGTCTCCAAATCTAAACTGTTCGTTGGGTTAGCTGTCTCAAGAGTGGCTTTCCCAGCTAAAAACAAACCTATTCTTCCCTCGACCATTCCAGTCACCCACACATTCACACATTCAGCCATTCGTTTTCGTGATCATCGGTCACGGCACACCGGCTTCCTGGAAACCTTTTTCGCTCCGCAGGAAGCCACCGTAGTTGAATCTCAACGAAACTTTACTCTCACGCTCACAGACAAGGATTCAGCAAGTTGTTGGATGTCTTTCCAAAACTTGCCGAATCTTAATGGCCGAGTTCAGACCTATCGCAAAACTAAATTTTTCGAGAAAAACCAAGAAGAAATAAAATCGAGTAAAAGCCTATCTGAGCATTTTCTCAGTTACAACAAAAACTATTCGCGTGTGACTCGAAGCGCGATTGAAACCATTATACATTTTGTTCGAGTTAAAATAGAGGAAGGCATATTTTCAAAATTAGGACCCTACTCTATAAGTCAATTCCGATAGTTCTTCTACAACCAATTTACTATTTAAAAACTAGAATTGAAAATTAAGGACGTTAAGAATTAAGCGTTAATGACCCATATTAAAATATATGATTAAGTTAAGTTAAATCTAGTTAAGTTAAGATAAGTTACTTTAAGTTAAGTTAAGCCAATTTAAGTTAAGTTAGGATAAGTTAATTTTAGTTAAATAAAGATGTATTTAGGATGTTGTGTTGTTGATTTATGAGTAGGTAAGAGCCCGTCTGAGTCGTTACCTCTTCAGCTCATCCGCCGGTATTTTTCTCGTTGCATGCGACCACTTGTCTACATAATAACCACGAACATATGGAATTGGGAACCGCCTGTTCCAATTGTAAGATCCAAATATCTCGTACACCTGCTTTTGTTACTTTTGCAGAACACTGGTTTAGTACACCATTGGTTGATGGTACCATGGTTGCCCTCAACTTTGCCAGTATTCTGCAGCCGTAACGAAAAGTAAAGAATGGAAAGGAAGGAATCGAAGGATGACTTTTGTTGCGGTAAATTTTACCGTAACAAACAAATTAGCAATACATTATTTCTAAAGATCTATCCACTCTCGGGTCGTTTATCTGCATTTTTGAGAAAGTTGACCTGCTAACTTGACGTGAAGTTAGCAGGTAACCCTGTATCTCGAAATCCAGCAGAGTAATACATTTTTTTTTTCGCAACTAATTAGCAATAAATTAGCAATTCAGGTTTATGTATTTTTTTTATGAATTTTCGGAGTTGCCCTGCTAACTTTATACACATAAACAACTCTTCTAACTTTAGTGTACTCCGAAACGTTACGTAAGCAAATTAAGGTTGAACTGGCACACATTTGACAGATGAAGAGAAAAGACAGCTGTAGAACAACAAAAAATGTTCAAATTAAACAAACAACTTCAGACAAATAATTTTAATTGAACTAGGTGCGTGTCGTGAATATAGATTATGATTGTTTTTTGTTTAAATTTTTAAAAGAAGTCTACTCGTATTATCCCTTATTCTAAAAAAAAACTCAAGTACATAGACATTATTGAAATATCTTTGTAAATATGTAGGTATCTACGTGTAAGTTGGTTGATCTGTCTTGTGCGGTTGATGTTTGTGCCCATGTAACGCAGAAAAAGTGAAAAATTCAATGCCGCCGAGCTCTTTCAATACATTAATAAATACTTTTCATTTTTAACAAAGCTGTAAATATCCATAAAATAAAATAAAATTCCGAAATCATTTTACCAACCTACACCTTTTTGTTGTTTCAAAATTATTTTCAAGTGGTAAAAGTATATTTTAAGAAGTTAAACAAGCGATTTGCTGCTTTTAAAGTTAGAAGAGTGGTTTAACGTTAAACTATACTTTATGTCGTTTAAAATTACCAAAGAGTTGACTCTCGCTTTAAAAAGAGTTTTTAGAGCCGACTCCCATTTTAAAAGTGATTCAGAGCCGGTTTTAATTCTTTAAAATTTTGCGCCATTGATTTCATGTTGGTTATTTTCCACGTTTTATAGTTTTCAAATGTTATCCACGATCTAAGAAACTGCAACGATTTCTCTCTAAAGATTCGAATGGTGAAAATTTTGGCTTTTCTACCACCTGAAGAAGTCTCTTCCTATTGTGACTCGTTGCAAAATAGTTTGAATAATGACGAAGAAGCACTAAGTTTTGCGCAATGGGTCAAAACAAACTACATTCGCAATAGAAGTAGACAACGGCAATACTCTCCTAACTTTTGTTTTGTGTACGATAGTGCCGAAAAACAGTTTTCGCGAACCCAAAGTAATGACGAGGCATGGCATCGCAGACTTATGCTAGGTTTCCACTTGTCATTGAAAGACACAGTTTGACAAGAAAGGGTGGGTTAAACCTTCGCTGTACTACTATTTTCTTTGCATTTCTTGTTGGTACTAGCCACCCTGTCTTGTCAAAGTGCGTAAATTTGGGTTTTTCCATGACAAGCGGTAACCGAGCATTTAGGTTTGAGTTGGACGAAAAAGCGCTGGGTTGTACAAAATGTTTGCCGATCGAGCCAAAGAAACAATTGTGGTGCAAAAAAACTGAGTAAAACAGGATTTTTGCGTCGTATCACCCACAACATTCAATTGCACTAACATGATGCTAATGAAAAATATAATATATCCTCAATTGTTTAGAATTTCATTTTTTGTTTCTTTTTTTGAATTTGTTTTTTAGAAAAAAATTTAGCTAACTTCAACATTTCTCTTTGCTTCTCTGAATTTAAATTTTATTATTATCCCGCTTTTGCAATAAAAACTAGTTGTTTTATTTAAAAAAAATAAAACAACTAGATTTTATTGCAAAAGCGGGATAATAAGAAACGGGATTATAATAAATGGGATTACAAGAAAAGGGATTATAAAAAGCGGGATTATAAAAAAGCGGGATTATAAAAAGCGGAATTAAAAAAACGGGATTTTAAAAAACGGGATTATAAATAGCAGAAACCATTCGGTCTACAGAGATGGTTTCAGGCTTAAATTTGAACAAAGTATGTTACTTTGAAATCAACAATGTTTTTATTTTAAATTACTTCTTTAGGACTAAAATCGCCAATAACTGAAAAAAGCATGAAAAAATCGCTTTTTTTTATTGATTTTTGATCATGAAGCGGTCGCCGCTCGAGGTCGAAAACATAGGTTATTTACTATACCAATATCGGGAGCAACTCAGCAAAAAATCAGAAATACCACATTTGACGCATACGTGAATGTGAAATATAGTTACTGTACTACATAGTCACAGGTAAAATTTTGTCGCGAATGCATGGAAAGCCAAATATGCCAAATTCAGGAAATCGCTATGAAACAAAGTTAAAAAGAAAAAACAAAAAACTTTTTACAATTACATGTTCTTGAATATGCTAATAATATATATTTAATTTATTGAAACTGTAACTTACTGTTATGTATATTTACTCTTTGTATAGACAAAAAAGAACAAAGTTCCTTCACACAAATGTGTGTATAATTGAAATTCAGCGTTGGCTATACAAAAAAAAACCGTTAAATGATATTAAAATAGGCTTAAAAGTTTACAAAGCCATATTTGGCTTCGTATGCGGTAAGGTGTAGACACGAGGTTCGAAGTATACAATGCACTATGTATATTGTATCTACAAACAAATTATTATGAGTCTACGAAAGGTCATGAAGCAATGTGGATGAACTGGTTTTATTTACAAGGTAATTAAGTTTAAAACAAGAGATATGCATGACATTTTAATGGAATTCACTACCAAGTGGCGTTGAGATATTACGTACAACTATCTATAGATACATTGTGATCGTGGACTGATTTGTATTTATTTTGCTATTTTTCAGTCTTTATTTAACGCAAAAATGTATCTTGTTATGGCTGTCTGTGTCCTTAACCATATTTCTATTAAAAGTCAAGTCTCATGAGCCACCATTATAAATATAGCCACCCCGCTGCCGACAATTCACATAGGTACATGCGTGACTAGCATGCTATATTTATTTTTTAGTTCAAACAAGAAAAAAGAAATGCAAATTATACCTACAAGTACATGCATGCTACATACCTACCAAAAAAAAACAACTTAAATCTTAAAATTATGTGCAGGCGCAGAAGTTTCCGGGTCGAATTTCTTTGATTTAACGCAGGACTGTTAGGCCAGTATAGTCGGCGAACACAAAAAAGATTTTTCGTTAGGCACAAACATATTGGCTATTTTGCCGCCCCTGGCCTGGCTAAGTGCCAGAAAACCATTTACACGAAAATGACAAAATGGCAAGAAGATAACAGAAATAATGACATTTTGTCATTCGTGTAAAACCGGCGTTATCCCCTATGTTTATCGCTTACAATTGAATTAAATAGCTTGTTCGTGAATTTTGTTGCAAAGTTTTAAAACTAATAAGGTAATCAAAATAAACAAATAGATTTATTCCTTCTTATTTGTTTATTTGTAAATTTCAATTTGAGAGTGAATGGCGGAAAACTAACACTAAAAATCGCACGCAACCTAAAATTAGTTTGGTGACTTTTTTGTGATACCTAAGATGTCATTGCCCGCGATCAAAAATCTATGTACAGCTATCCAGATAGGTTTTTGTTGTTGTAATCCCATGTAACAAACAGCTGATTACAAAACAGCTTTTGCTGTTGGATAGCTATCCGAAAAATGTTGTATCCCAAGCGAAATTGTTAAGAAAGCCGACTACAAAGTCGACATTTGTTTGCCGTCATCGAGTTGTATTTTTGATTATTTTCAAAAAAATGATTAGAAGAATATAATAATAAAATGCAAATTACTGTATTGTAACGAGGAATTTTTCCAAAAATACTTTCAATTAACCCATCCGGTTTTGTTTGATCAGAAACCTATTATGAATAGGAATCTATTTTAGGGGCCAGTTATAGCTACCATTGAAAACCATCATTGAAAAAGTTAGCTGTTGATTTTGAGACACTTGGAAGGTTTAATTATTGAATATTTTAATGCAGAAATATACCTTACGACTTCTAAATTATTTCTCCTCCAAAAAAAAATTCATTTTGACCCATATCTTCCCCACTTCGTAACTTTTAATTTTTTCAATGATCATTGGTAAGGTAGTTCATCATTGAAAAATTAAAAATCATTTTTTGGGAAAAGTTGTGCAAAATTGAATTTTGTTTTACCTAGAAATAAATATTGAGTAAATTAGCTTTACTTTGGCATCAAAATAATCACATATTTTTTCTTCAAAATGTCTCAAAATTGACTGGCCCTAAGGGGCCAGTTAGGTGCTAGTTATAGCTATCATTGAAAACCATCATTGAAAAAGTTAACTGTTGATTTTGAGACCTTTCGAAAGTTTAATCATTGAATATTTTAATGCAGAAATATAGCTGACGACTTCAAAATTATTTCTCTTCCAAAAAAAAATTCATTTTGACCCATATCTTCCCCATAACGTAACTTTTAATTTTTCAATGATGAACTACCTTACCAATGATCATTGGAAAAATTAAAAGTTACGTTATGGGGAAGATATGGGTCAAAATTAATTTTTTTTGGAGAAGAAATAATTTTGAAGTCGTAAGGTCTCAAAATCAACAGTTAACTTTTTCAATGATGGTTTTCAGTGATAGCTATAACTGGCCCCTTATAGCTATCATTAAAATCCATCATTGAAAATATTAATTGTCAATTTGGAGAGATTTTGAAGAAAAAATATATGATTATTTTGATGCCAAAGTAAAGCTTATTGACTTTATAATTATTTCTAGGTAAAATAAAATTCAATTTGGCACAACTTTTCTCATAAAATGACTTTTAATTTTTCAATGATGAACTACCTTACCAATGATCATTGACAAAATTAAAAGTTACGTTATGGGAAAGATATGGGTCAAAATGAATTTTTTTTGGAGGAGAAATATTTTTTAAGCCGTAAGCTATATTTCTGCATTAAAATATTCAATGATTAAACTTTCGAAGGGTCTCAAAATCAACAGCTAACTATTTCAATGATGGTTTCCAATTATAGCTATAACTGGACCCTTAGATAGGCTATCGCATCGATTCTTGATTGCGGCCATTTCCATTCACAGAAGCTGTCTGTTTGGCAACAAATGTACTAGATAACGTATTAGAGCACTGATTAGTTAAAGACGTGTTTAATTTGGTTATTGGTTAAATCGTCTCTAAAGTTTAACGTGGCGTTTATCTAAGCACTTGTTTAGTCATTTCATTAATTATTGGTAAGGCCCTATGAGTATACAAAAATCGGCGCGGCTGTAAGTATTGTGTTTTAGCCAGCATTTTAAATAACGTGATTTAACTTATATCTCAAGAATGGCAATAGGATCGGAAATAGGAAACAAAATGGTCTTCATTTTCTTCATACAAATTTTTTGTAGGATTTGAGAGTTAATGCGTCGAAAAATATGTTTTTTCAGTTATTTTTGGAAAAGCGCTACTTTTCTGCTTTATCTATCTCTGAATGCATAAATCATACAAGCAAAATTTTTGTAGAAGAAAAGAAAGATAATTTTGTTTTCTATATGTATGTTAATGTAGATGCGTAAACAAATTTACGAAGAGTCGTTCTCGAGATAATAGTTAAAACGCGTTTTTCAACATCCCAGCAAACATTTTCATTCAAAAATGAACGATAAATTAATTCATAAAATTGAAGAACCAAGCGAAAAAGAATTCACTTATGATGCAAATTGACTCCTTTTACCTGGGCTCTTAGACAACGAATTGAATCATTTTATTGACCCATATATGATCTGAAAATCCTTCATTTAAATGAATGTAATAGGGGTTCTATTACTATACTCATTTAAGTGATTATTTCATGAATCTTTTCTGAATCGTAAAAATGATTCTTATATGATTCATTAATGTCTTTACATATATATATGTTATAACCAAGAATACTGATAAAAGTATTTTTTAAAAGATAATTTCATTTTTTAATCAAAGATACATTGTAATTTAATAATCACTTTTGCTTATTCTCTGTCTACATTTGATGAACGCATATCTGCTCAAATGCAGACTAAACAAAAATTTGAAATAAACAAAATCAAAGATACGAACAAAAGTTTTGAAATAAACAAAATCAAAGATACGAATAAAAGTGTTGAAATAAACAAAATCAAAGATACGATTAGACTTCTAAAGATAGAAGTCGTATATGTAATAAGATGATAAATACCAGTTGTCTGTGACATTCTGGTCAGATTTTAAGTAACCTCAATAAAGATAACTTGAAAGAATTTGGAGCTCCGTCTCTAAATTCTTCCTTTTTAAAAAGTATTTTATTTAATTAAATACTAAAATTGGCGCAGTCGGTAGGATACACAAAATATAATATGTGTATCCTTTGCAAATAAGAACCCATCGTTTACCTATCGTTCAAGTGTATTATAAAGTGAAAATTAAAATTCAATTTTTTACAAAAAGAAAGAAAATTATTTTAATAACTTATAGCCATATTAAAAGTGAAATTAATATCTAAAATTCTGCGAAAAAGAAATCTTTAGAATTAATAATTTAATTGGACTACTTAACGATATTGAAAAATAAATTCAGTGAAGAATAAACTCTTTAGTGCATATAAAGATTACTTCAGTGAATAATAAAGTTATTAGAACACTTATCTAAAATTCTAAAAATATCAATAATTAATTTAGTAACTCACCCTCATGCAAGAGTAATGTTACGATATCCATAGAGGAAAATTAATTATAACATAACCAACTACAAAAAAAAAGAAAAAAAAAAAATACTCAATAAATGCACCTTTTCAAGAAGACACAAAGGAAGAATAATCCATATCCAAGGAACTCTGACGAAGAAGATAGTTCATCAAACGAAGGAGATCCACAATACAACAGAGATAGTAAGAATTTTTATATTAATTTAGATAAACAATTATCACAAATTAAACTACCAATTATTGAAAATATTATATTAGAACAAGACTCAAATTGTAAAGCCAATATGTCACTAACACTCACACTAGACCCACTCAAGTACATCGAAAAGTTAAATACTTTCGATGGACGAAGAGAAGACTTATATACTTTTATTACAAACGTTGACGGGATAACTCCCACTCTTAATAAATACGACATTCAGTCACAGACAATGTGTATAAATATATTAAAGTCTAAACTTATAGGTAGAGCTAAACGTTGTATTGAAATACATGCTCACTTAACCACCTGGAAAGAAATAAAAGAATTATTAGTTGTAAATTTCGGAGGATTTAAATCCTCATTTCAACTTTATGATGATTTGAGACAAACTCCTTATAAAGGAAATGTTATAAGCTTTTATAACGAAATACAAAAGAATCTCTGTGAATTAAACCAAAAAACAGTACAAGAGGGAAAGAATGAGGAAATTACTCATAACACACAAACAGCATTAAACATTTTTAAAGAACGTTTACCAGTTCACATGCGAACAATATTATTTGCATTAAAACCCCATAATTTACAAGCAGCCTTACATGAGTTAACTCAAGCTGGTTTTGTAAATGAAAAATCTGAAGAAACCCCAAAGAAATTACTAGAAGCACCAAAAATTCAAACTACACAAAACCCCCAAAATAATTATAAAAAATATCCAAATCAAAATAATAACTTCACACCTAGAAATCCAACTTATATAAAACCCCCATTTAATCACCAAAACACTAACAACCCTAATCCAAATTATAAAGGTAATAATTATAACCCAAATTACAAACCTCCTAGTAAACAATATAAACCTATGGAAGTTGACCCAACTTCTAGTCAATTAAAGAAGATCCAAACTAACTATAACGAAAGTGATCAAAACAACACGGTTTTTCCGAATGTAGCCTCGGAAACCTGTCTACTCAACGAGACAACAAACTCCCCTTTATTAAGTTAGAAAAGAATAATGAAACATTAAGACTATTAATTGACACAGGAGTCACTAATAGTCTAATAAACAAAGAAAAAGCCCCAATAAGCTACACCAAAATAAGGAAACACCCATTAGAAATCAAAACAGTAGGTACTTCTATATCAATAGACAAGGAATTAGTTATACCAAAAGAAAAATTTGCACTCAAATCTCGCGTAGATTGCATTTTTCAAATCCACAACTTTAATGTCAGCTTTGATGGATTAATTGGAAACAATATATTATTTCCAAATAATGCCAGTATTGATTTTAAAAACAAAATACTAAAACTAAATGAACAAATTATTCCACTGTTCTTTTCTGAGGAAGACGAACAGGAATATCAAATTGAAATAAATCATTTAAACAATTTAATTCCACCAGACACATTTACTTTCGAAAATTTGGAAAGTCAAAGAGTCTCACATCTAAACGATGAGGAACATAAAAGTTTATTTAATTTATTGAAACAACACCAAAAGGTATTTTACCAAAAAGGAGATGATTTAAGTTTTACCAGTCATGTAAAACATAAAATCCCCACAATAAATGAAGAACCGATCTTCACACGGATATATAGATATCCCGAAATCCACAAAAAAGAAGTGGACAAACAAATCAAAGATCTATTAGATCAAAAAATTATCAAACCAAGTACTTCACCTTACAATGCCCCAATCTGGATTGTACCAAAAAAAGAAGACAAAGTAGGAAACAAAGAGTGGAGGATAGTCATTGACTATCGAAAATTAAATAACGCAACAAAAGAGGATAAATTCCCTATTCCACTAATTGACGATATATTAGACAAATTAGGAAAAGCTAACTACTTTTCTACACTAGATTTAACTAAAGGTTTCCACCAAATCGAGGTAAACCCCGAAGATAGAGAGAAAACAGCTTTCTCAACACTATCAGGACACTACGAATGGTTAAGAATGCCATTTGGCCTCAAAAATGCCCCCGCCACATTCCAACGAATGATGAACGAGGTATTAAAGGAATATATAGGAAAAATCTGTTATGTCTACCTCGACGACATAATAATATTCTCTACTTCATTGGAAGAACATATAAACTCATTAAATAAAATCTTCACCAAATTACAGTCTGTAAATTTAAAGATATCCCTAAATAAATGCGATTTCATGAAACAACAGAGCGAATTCTTAGGTCATATAATTACCCCAGATGGAATAAAACCTAATCCCAACAAAATAAGCACGATAAAAAACTTTCCTATACCAAAAACTATTAAGGAAATCCAATCCTTCTTAGGCCTAACAGGATACTATAGAAAGTTCATCCATGATTACGCCAAGATCATAAAACCACTAACTCTCTGTTTAGGGAAAGATAAACAAATAAATATAGGTAACACAGAATATAAAGAATCATTCGAGAAATTAAAACTAGCAATGTCAGACGATTTATTAAATAGACACCCTGATTTTAATAAACAATTCACACTAACCACAGATGCATCCAATTTCGCAATTGGAGCAGTCTTAAGCCAATCACATGGACCACTATGCTTCGCGTCCAGAACTTTAAATAAACATGAATGTGGTTATTCAGTTATAGAAAAAGAACTTTTAGCAATTGTTTGGGCAACCAAACAATTCCGTCATTACCTATACGGTAGACATTTCAAAATACAAACGGATCATCGACCATTAGCATGGTTGCATAATCTCAAAGAACCTAACTCTAAACTCCAAAGATGGAAAATAAAATTAGAGGAATATGATTTTCAAATCGAACATATCGCAGGAAAAGAAAATAAGGTAGCCGATGCGCTATCAAGAATAAGAATAGATAAAACAAATTCACATGACATCACCAAAATTGACAAAATTAGCGAGAAAAACAGAATAAACACAAAGATTGACACAAATAACGAAAATGTATTAAACACTATAGAACTCGTTTCCACACAGCACTCAAATGAGTCAGATAGTTCAAACCTAATTCCAATCACCGAACAAAGTTTAAATATATTTATTCGACAAATTATCATAGAAATAGGAGAACAAAATGATGAAATCATAACCTTCCCTTTTAACAAAAGAAGAATAAAAATAATTAGGAAAAATTTCAAAGAATCAGATTTCGAAAAAATCATATCAGAAATTGATATAGACCATAAAAACATTTTATATTGTAACAACGATAAACTATTTTTAGAATTCCAAATTTATTGGAAAACACACCACAACAACCAAATTTTAATCAGAACTCATATATTCTTAGAAGATGTTTATGATATAACTAAACTAGAAGAAATCATACATAAAAACCATAAGGAATTAAATCACGTAGGAATAGAAAAATTATATTTAGATCTAAAAAGAAAATATTATTACCCAAACCTTAAAACACAAATAACGAAAATTATAAATAATTGCGATATCTGCAATCTGAAAATAGAAAGGAACCCTATTAAATTACCATATGAAAAAACAGAAACACCCTTAGAACCACACATTCACTACCATATGGACATATGGATCCTACCCAATAATAACAAATATTTAAGTTGTATCGACAAATTCAGCAAGTATGCTTCAGTAGAAAAACTTAAAACAAAAAACCAAAAAGACATTTTAAATGCTATGGAAAAACTATTCTCATACATGTCTGAACCCAAGAAATTAACTCTAGATAATGACCCCACCTTCAAAACTTACTCTATAGAAAATTACCTAAAAGAAAAGAATATACTAACACATTTTACCACCCCTTATAGACACACCGGAAATTCGGATGTGGAACGCCTTCACAGCACCCTAAATGAACATATTAGATTACTAGAGAAAACTGAAAAACTTATCGATTTAGTAGCAAAAGCGGTAAATACGTATAACAAAACAATACATCTCACTACAAAAGAGAGACCCTTAGAGGTACATCTAGGTAAAATAGATAATAAAAAAATATATGATAGAATAGAAACAAATTAGAACAAAACTCTAGACAAAATAAATAAAAATCGATTAGACGTAGAAGTCAATCCAAACTTTACAAAAATAAACAATCCAGAACGATTTAATAAACTGAAAACCAAACATAAGAAAGTAAAACTACTTAAAACAATTGATAAAAAATTACTAATCAAGCCCCACCAAAGAAAACAACTTCTTCACAAAGACCAATTCAGAAAGAAAAAGAAATTTACTAAAACACAAAATGAACCCAACCAAAACAATAACAATCATGATAGTGATTCTCTTATTAATAACTTCAGTAAAAACTAATGATATAAAAATAACAAAGATAGATAGAGAATTTTTAATCATACAAGAAGGACAAATAAAACTTATAAATAACTATGACATTCTATTACGTGTAATTAACCTTACAGAATGCCAATCATTAATAAACCAGTTAAAAGATCAATACCATTTACTAAAAAATCCTGGGGTGGAATCGGCTAAGGTGATAGTTGATTATCAACTGTGGTGATCGTCGTTTTGACGATTGCTGTCTCTATTTTTGGCTTAAGATGTGATAGAGATAGCTATCTTCAAAACGACGATCACCACAATTGATAATCACCTATCACCTTAGCCGATTCCACCCCTGACGATTCGCAAGAACAAAAAATAAATACATTAGAAATAAAACTCCAAACAATTATCCCACACCATATTATTCATAAACGAGGATTAATTAATATTGTAGGTAAAGGAATGAATTACATATATGGAACTATGGACGACGATGATAGACAAGCTATAGAAGAAAGGTTACAAAATTTAGAAGATAGTAACAGGGAACTTTTAGCAAACAATAACAAACAAGTAACCATTAACAAACAATTCAATGAACAATTCTTTCAATTACAAGACATACTTAAACAAAGTTCAAAAACATTAACTAAATACAAAGAAATCAAATCAGAAATAAATACTTTACGTATGGAACTAGAATTCAATAGAAACTTAGTAGAAGTACAACAAATAATAGAAAAGATTGACAATATCATAATGACCAGCAGGACAGGAATATTAACCCAAGATATACTGACCGTAAAAGAAATTTATGACTTCGATATAAACATAGAAAAACTAAAAGAGATAAAATTAACATTGGCTACCTATAACGAAAACTTACTAATAATTCTAAGTTTACCAAGATTTAATGAAAACTTATATAACAAAATATCTATACATACCCTACCTGTAAAAGATAAAATTATAACATTACCTAACGATGAATTTATAGAATTTAATAAAACTATGTATTATATAAACAAAGAAATAAAAAATCTAATAAAAATTGAAGACAATTGTATTGAAAACATATTTAAAGATAATTCTAAACTAAACTGTAAAATTAAAGATTACAAAGATGAAAATATTATAATCAATAAGGAAAAATATTTAATAATAAAAAACATAAAGAATGAAAAGTTAGAACAAGATTGTAATAACTTAGACTATACTTTACAAGGAAACTATATTTTGGAATTTGAAAATTGTAAAATAAAGATAAAAAATGTAACATACAATAGAAAATTATATCAAAATAACTATAAAATAATACCATTGATAAACTATAACTTTTCAGATAATTACTTTAAAAATTTACATTTCCAACCAATAAATAATATTGAAATATTAGAATCAAAAATACATACAAAACATGTAACATATAATGTATTAACTATTTTAATAATAACATCAATAATACTTTTTGCAATCATGTATTTAAAAATGAAATTAAAGAATAAAAAAACTATTACAAATATAAGCCTTCCAACGGTCGCTTTCCAACCGTTAGAACACTCGAAAGAGGGAGGTGTTATAACCAAGAATACTGATAAAAGTATTTTTTAAAAGATAATTTCATTTTTTAATCAAAGATACATTGTAATTTAATAATCACTTTTGCTTATTCTCTGTCTACATTTGATGAACGCATATCTGCTCAAATGCAGACTAAACAAAAATTTGAAATAAACAAAATCAAAGATACGAACAAAAGTGTTGAAATAAACAAAATCAAAGATACGAATAAAAGTGTTGAAATAAACAAAATCAAAGATACGATTAGACTTCTAAAGATAGAAGTCGTATATGTAATAAGATGATAAATACCAGTTGTCTGTGACATTCTGGTCAGATTTTAAGTAACCTCAATAAAGATAACTTGAAAGAATTTGGAGCTCCGTCTCTAAATTCTTCCTTTTTAAAAAGTATTTTATTTAATTAAATACTAAAATTTATATATATATGTTTAGAAATCCTTCACTTAAATTAATTTTATTGGAATCATTTTAATGATTTAGAAAAGGTTCAGGCATTAATCACTTAAATGAATATATAGAACTGCTATATACGTTCATTTAAATGAAGGATTTTCAGATCATAAATGAGTCAATAAAATGATTTAATTCAGTGTCTACGAGCTCAGCAAAAAGGAGTCAATTTGCATCATAAGTGAATTCTTTTTTTTTGATTCATTTATGATTGATTTCAGAATGAAAATGTTTGCTGGCGCGATATGATAGACAAATTTGGCTAAAATTGTAAACAGTAAGACTCTGGAACATTTTTTAATTTTCCTCTTGGTTGGCTTTTAGCTTGCAGGACTTCTTTATTGTTACACGATGCTATATTTAAAGAAATGATTTTTATGCAATTAAGAAAATTTAACACGTTTAAGTATCTCTCACATTTGATTTTGGAATTGAGAAAGAAAAAGAAAATATTAAAAAGTGGAAAATAATTAATTTTGTTTGAATCTGAGATACATTTTAAAGTAGACTTTTATAAAGTGTGGATTAGTTTTTGAAAGTGTTTCAAAAGAGTTTGATAAAGGAAAAGGAACTAGCGTTGAAGAAAGTAGTTTAAAATCGTCAGAACGGGGCGAGTTTATTTATAGAGGAAAGGAGCAAGAAGGAAAAAGGAGTTACCAAAAAGAAAAGATAAGTAGAGTTTATTTTATTGTTCGTTTTGAAAAAAAGTGTTTCAAAGATTCGGTTGACTTTTGCCTTAATTCGTTTTTATATCCCTAAATTGTGGGACTCGTGACCCATTTCGTAAAGTAGTTTTTTTCTTTGTCTTTTATTTCGGGACCAAGTATTAGCGGTCCATACTTGCGGTTTTTGTTTCAATTCAATTTGAATTTCAATTTCCTTTGTTTAGTTTGTCTTTTAATTAACTTTATTTTCTTTTGAAATTGTCCTTCGACAGTTTTCTTTTACCTAAACATTTATATTGTAATTAAATTTATAACGAAAAGATTCTGGGTCTTAATCCCGCCGCAAGCCAAGGCTTCCCAGACATTTGTCAATAAAAATAATTTTAACTTCGCAAACGACCCTATAAAAGTTTTGGCGTCCACCCTACCGCGTAATTACTTCCTTGTAGTTACCATAAACATATTTACCTTTTTTTATCATCATATAAAAACCTACTATTTTTTGTTTTATTCGATTCGAATTGTTATTCTTTTGTAATTCGTTTTATTACATTCGTATCAAAATTCGAACCCACCCCCAACTGACTAGCCGGTTGGCTGCACCCAGCGTTTTTCTAAAGATTATTATTTTGGCCCCATGCAGTAGCGGATCTAGGATTTGGCTGTGGGTGGGCTTTGAGTTTGGAAATCCAGTTTGTACATATGAAGTTATATAACAGAAAACGAATTTTGACATCACTTTTCCTTTAATAATAGCCGTATTTTTTGTGCCTTTATATCCGCTCCTATCGCGCTTTAAATTTTTTTTTTAAATAAAGCACAATAACAAGAATTTGGGATTTATGTGTTAAGCATGGGAATTATTTTTAAGCGGAGCAATAAGCTAATATTAAGGCTCAGCAAAACATGGTAGCATAACTAATTTTATAACTTCAAATTCTAGCCACGTGACAGCCTCAAACCATACGAACAAATTTGTGTATTTATATTGCTTAATAATTGATTAGGTATCAAGTGCCCACCTATGTACATTATGTAAGTGTTTGCTTAAATTATCTGAATTTATGCTTTGAACTTCGCCTTTTTAACAAAATTTAAAAACTGTTTGTAATGCTAGTTCAGAAAAATGATATTTAAGTGGTGTTACTGGCAAAAGCTCATGTGTTTCGACAGTATCAGTCTTCTGAGATCTCATTTTCTTTAATTAGCCAAATCAGCGAACCTACCTGTTTTCTTAAAATTGTCACTGGAAAGCACGAAAATAATATTTTGTGGATCGAAAAATAAAATATCAAAATTTCAAGACTTTTAGTCGGGCATAAGAAACAGCTGCTCTAAAAAATAAGCTGCAGCACGGCCCAATTCTGCAGGTATTAATGAATTTTCGATTACGCTGCACCTACATACACTTTCTATTCCTGCTCAAAAAAAGTGTCGATAAATTTGTAAGTCACTCGAGAGTCTATAGAAATTGTAAACATTCATGTCCACCTGCAAGATTTTTCTGAGTTCACAGTGTTTCTCACGCTTTTGGAATTTGGCTCCTTGACTAGAGAATTTGTATTGAATTGCTTAGCCCAAAAATATTTTGTATGTATTGCCTTAGACCTTTACAATTTTGAAAACTTGGCCCCACAATTCTCCAAGCCCAGCCAAGGCCGTAAGAAACAATTCCTGTTGTATTAATCATTTACACTAAGCTTTACACTCCGGTGATCTCTTATTGTTTTAGCCTCAATTGCGTTTCTTTCGTTAAATTAGCTAAGTTTTTAGTGTAAACAGTTGATGCTTTTGACATGTAAATGTTAAGCCCCGACAACATTTTTTTTAATTATATCTTCAAGCTTTAGCCCCAACTTCGGACTTTGACAATCCTTAGACTTATGCCCCAAAAGCTCTCTGGAATAATGTTAGTTTTTAGGGAGTTAGTTGTTTAAGTCTGACTACGTTTTCCAATGTTCTCAGACCTTATTAGTCCCAAGTTGTTTTTTTTTTCAATTTTCTGGGTTTAGTTTTAAGGGATAATTGTCATCGCATGAAACATGTCCATTAATTATAGCCCACAATTGTTTTTTTTTGTCCAACTCACTTCAAGCTTTAGCCCCAACCTTAGGGCTTAGAAAAGAAGTTGCAGAACATGTAAATTATTCAGCCCCAACAACTTTATTTTGTCCATCAAAATTCTCACCTTAACAATATTTTATACGAATATAAAACTCTACACGTTGTAATGTATTGCTTTCTACATTTCAAATTATTTTAGCCATCGGCTGTGGGGGGGGGGGCTTTAGCCCCTATAGCCACACCCCTGGATCCACCACTGGCCCCATGCCCCGGGCCACCACGAAATGGCCCCAAATTCACAAACTAATGTAAGTAATTTTGCACATAATTTAAACATTTTAGAAATCGATAATTAACAAGTAATCAATATTTACTATATCATAACCCAGTCAATAATAACAAAAAAAAAAGGCTAAAATCGCAAAGCACGATGTATTTCGGTATTTTTAATATGTTGTTGGGGCATGTTTTAGTAGTCTATAGCTAAGTTTGCAGCTTCGAAAAACGGGTGCTCGCTGCAGGAAAAATGCAACAGTGAAAAAAAACCGATAAAACCACCAAATTTTTTTTTGATATTTTCCCTTATAACTTTGGAAATATGCAATTTAGGAATAAACCATCCACCATAAATTTTAATTTTAAAATTCGATCCAAATCGGTCTAATAGTTTTGGAAAGAAATAAGTATTATAACAATATTTTATTTTAGTTCAGGGTTCCAAGTACTATCTTTAAAGGTTTTCTAAAAAATATTCTTTATGGCAATTTTATTCTGCATCCAGAATTGATAAAATAATAACTGAAACTGAGTTTCCGGCAACTGGTAGTTTGACGTTTTCTTTGGAGCCGAAATTAGGTAATTTCGAAATTAAATTTCAAATTTGTATAGGAAATGACGTTCCAAATGAGCTTATTTCGAAATTACATCATTTCGGCTCCAATGAAAATGTAGTGTAATGTTGTTTTTTATAAAAAAATGGATTAAATTACAAAAATAAATAAATACAAGTAGAAAAATACGAAATATAACCTGTGTTTTATTCGATTGTTTTATTAAATACGGATATAGTAAATGGCCCCAAAAAATTAAAAATGGTCTCAAAAATGGCCCCGACATTTTTTTTGCCAGGAACAACGCTGGCTGCACCTTCCATGCAGTTGAGTTGTCGCAATATATTCTTTCTTATCCTTGCCTCTTCTTTCGCGTACCTTCTTCGATCGCTTTGACATTTCGTCAATTCGATCTTACCTCTCGCGTGTGCCGGTTGCACAAATGATTGAATTCGTTTGTGTTAATAATATTATTTAATATTAATTGGATTCGTTTTATCCAAAGTTCGTGGTTTTCTAGTTTAATTCGTCTACCTAATCATCTTTCCCTCACCTTTTAAATTCAGGAAATGTATTGCAACAAATTTTCCCTTTTTTATTCATTTACACATCCGCTCTCAATTTAAATTTAAATGTAAATTTAAATTTAAATTTAAATTTAAATTTAAATTTAAATTTAAATTTAAATTTAAATTTAAATTTAAATTTAAATTTATATTATATATTTTTACCTTTATGTTTTATCGTTTCCTTTTTTATATTTTTTTTAAGTAGGTTGGTAGTGGTAGGTACCTATTATTTTCATATTTGCTACGTCCGATCTATCGATAATCTTTTCCGAGCTGATAGTCGACTATCCAAACAAAACTTGTGTCGCGGCAATGACCCGTTATCATCACCCCTTTGCCCTTTGTAAGAAACATAAATAAGCATAAAACGAACAAAACATCCTCATAAGGATGAGGAGAAAAGGACGAACAAAAAAGATCTCCATATGAAGGATTTACCAACAAGATCTGAGTGTTGTTTTTTTGTTTTTTTTTTGGTACATACATCCCAGCAAACACTTTTGTGAATGTTCACAAAAAATTCACCAAAAAATAAGATTATATATTCAATAAACGTTTACTTTTAGTCAATCAAATCTGAAAATGACCAAAAAGGGAATATTTTCGGTATGAAAATTGTAGATATTCGGTTTCCCTTCATTATAATATGTGAATAAAAGTGGACGCACACAAGTAGGATAAGGGAACATACGATTTTTTCTGTATGAAAATAGTCGAGATTCAATTTTCCTTCATTATAAGTGAATAAAAGTGGACGCGCACAAGTAAAGACGAATATTTGGGTGTATTCATTTTCATATATAATAAATGGGGGAAATTGAATATTTTTTTGTTATAAAATTATAAGGGGAACTTGTCGCGACCAAAATTAAAGCAGTAATTATGAAAAGATGAAATTCCTCAGTTCAATTCAAGTTTCTGCGACTACAGACGTAGTAGTGATAACAAAATTGAAGTTTGTTTTTATAAAAGTAATGTTCAAAATCTAAGCAATAAAATTTATTGAGTGTTATTCTTTTTAAATAACCTTAAAATTTCGAAATCGAATCGCGCAAAAATCATTGGGTAACGTAACCACGTTTATGAATCATTTCAATGATTCAAAAAAGACCCATAAACTCCGGACTAAAATGAATTAAGTGTCCTGTTTACATTCGCTTATTCCAGGATTTATTCATAATTTATGAATCATTTTAAATGATTCAAAAAAGAAAAAAGAAAGAAAGAAAAAAGATTGTGGACAAAAATGAACACATAACACTCTGTTTACATTCACTTATTCCGGGTTTTATTCATCATTTATGAATCATTTAAATGATTCAAAAACGTGGTTACGCTACCCAATGAGATGGTTTAAATTAGATTTAGAAAAGAATTCCGATTCGAATGTTTCGTTCACTTATGTGAACTATTTATGATTTAGTTCTGAAGGGAAATGTTTGCTGGGATATCTCTTTGCGTCTCCCAAGTTATTCTCATAGTCAATCCATTTATTAATTTCAATCTTACAATTTGAGCGGCATCTATGTTTTTGTAAAAAAAAAAAACTGCCGACTACCCTATGTATAGTATAGAAAAGGGCGATCGGCAGACAGAAAGATTTGTAAAACTGCGCAAGAACAACGCATTAACAAATATATCGAACTTTATTTAAACGAAATAGCTTTAATTTACACACAAAAAAATTAAATTTAAATTAAATATGGCCGGAAAGACATCAGCTATAATAGGATTTACAATTTCTGATAAAAAAATGCACTTAAATTTATGGAGCAGTAGTTATACGTAAGTTACAGCATATTATCCGATTATTTCACCTTGAAAGATTCTTGAAAATCGATACCGCCACCTTTCAACAGCAAATACAAAATACGGTACAGAGTAGGGGCAACGTGCTCAAGTCCTTTCTTCTGACATATAACCATTAATCCAAAGAAGAGCAAAGAAAAATATGGTCTGTTCAGCTAACTATCTCTTAAACTATAAACTTAATTAAAAAAACATAATCATTCATTAAATTAGTTTAAACGATTTTTGGGATGAAGAACATAAGAATGACCGTGATGGAAATGTTGTAACACCCTTTGTATTGTTATAACAAAAAATAAGTCAGAATCGATATAAAATGTTGTTTACCAACTACACGCTTCAGTAGAGTAGAGATCTGATATTGTATGCAAACTCTAAGGCTAAGCATGCATTTGCAACTTTCATTCACGAAACAGTTTGCTTGCTAAAATGAATCCCACGCTCTTATATGAGAGTGCGCGCACATGTGCAGAAACTATTCAGTGACCGATTGGAGCAACTTTCTTTTTGATTTTCCATTACATTTTTGCATTAAACCTGGAAAAAGCCGATTTGGTCACTTTATGATATTTGTCGGAAATTTAAAAACGAAGTATGCAATTAAAGCTAAAATGTCAGGCTAAATTTGTGTGAACAAATATTTGCAAAGTTATCCAAAAAATTATACTAAGTAATTTAGTGAAAAATCAATTCGATTCTTGGCATTATAAAATTTAAAAGTTGGTAAAAGAGTCGCTTATGTGCGCGGTCATCGATCAACTAGTGAATAAACTATTTAATTTCGGTAAGAGTTGCATTAGCGCGCTTAGCCTTAAGCTGGCCATACACGAGCAAGCCAAACGGCTCGGAGCCAATTGGCTTCGGGCATTTTACACTGGATAAATGTCAAAAACGTTCGCTGCCGAACCATTTGCATTTTCATCCAGTCGGAAAACCACGAACCACGAAAAATATTTGCATGTAGGTACCACAATAATTTTGGCATGCGAGCATTTTTGTATGGGAATTTTTTGAACGGGAACTGATTACTAGGCTTTATTCAATGTGAGAGTCAATAGATATTCGAAATAATGGAATTCCATCACAAAAAACAATTTAATACATACCCCGTTTACATGAAGTATTCGAGCGAGCTTCAAGCTCGCTTGGCCCCTTTGTATACCTGCGTTGACTTGAAATGAGCTTCAACCGACTCGATTCCACTTCAGGAGCGGAGTCGAGTCGAAATTGTGGATAAAAAACCTGGGTGGAAGAGTCCGTCTTGGGGATGTGTTGACTTCAGTGTTTTTGCACATGTACGAGTCAAATTATTTATTTGTTTTGATAGCTATGTCAAGTATGTACTAAAATTCATCAAGTTTTAACTGTTTTCGTGTAAAATAAAGATATTGTTGCCATTCCATTAAATGTAATCTCAACACCATAACAACTCAACTTCAAATGGGACTGTCAACTCACGCGACGAAACACCTGGGTCGAAAATCCGACGCTAATCCAACTCGATTCTGTTTGTAAACGGGGTAACAAAAATTGAAAAATACATACATAACGGATCTTTACGATCTTAAAACACTGTCATAAAAAAAACTAGTTTTTGTAAAAAAAAAAAAATACCATAACGGTTATAAAATGATTTAAAAAAACGTATTATGAAACAATTAGATTTTTAGATTTAGATTTAGATTTCATTTATTAGTTGACTTGCATTTTAAGATACAATATCTTATAAACTAATACAAGTTTCAATATAAAATACATTAAAGCATACTTTATATAATATTTAGTTTTACGAGTATATAATGATACGCTAGTCAAATTACTAAACAATATTTTTTTTTTTTTACACATCTTTTTAAACTTTTTATGTAGGTAAATATGTGTACATATATTAACAATTTATTTCTCTCTTAACGTTCTGGTTTCCATTTTGGTCTTCAATGCTTTGAGTAAAACGAATTTTTGTTATGGGCTAAATGAGCCTCTATTGCTTTTTTGAAAGCCTGTGGGTTTCCGATACTTCTAATTCTTTGTGGTAGACTGTTCCATAAACGAGTAGCATTGATACAAAATTGGCGTTCAGAAGTTAAACACGTGAATCTAATTTGTATGAGCTGTTGTGACCTAATTGAGGAGGACATTTGCAATCTGGCAAAGAGATAAGGAGGCTGATGTGTTTGCATTACTCTAAACAGTGATATTAAGGTTCTGTATTTAATGAGGTTATAAAATGAAAGGTTGTATATAGCTTTAGAGTAGGAAGATATTCTATCATATCTCTTCAATCCGTTTATGAATCTAGCAATACTATTGTATGCTACATTTAATTTTCTCCTGCTGTTATAGTCACAGTCGCAATATATTTCACAACCATAATTCAGTATTGGTATAATAAGTGTTTTAGCTAGCGTAAACCTGGTTTTAAATGGAGTATAATATTGCGTAACCCACAACATGCGGAGTACTCCATATACTTTCCCCACAACTCTATTAATGTGCGTATCCCATGTAAGTTTACGGTTAAATACCATTCCTAGATTTTTTGCAGTCTCAACATATTCGACTACAGCACCGTTTATATAAATTGTTGAAAAGTATGAAAGCTCAACAGTTTTTTTTTTGAGATAATGAGACATAATATTTTATCCAAATCCTCGTTTAGAACCGAAACAGAATCTTCAATTAATCCAAGGAGGCAACTTTTGTACAATTGTACGTCATTTGCGTACATTTGAATTGTAGATTGAGAAGCAAGTTCATTTATGTAAAGCGAGAATAGTAGGGGGCCAAGAATTGATCCCAGGGGAACACCTCTAAAGGTAGGCAGAAAATTAGACAGTTTCTCATTCACCATTACAGCTTGTCTTCTTCTGGTTAAGTATGAAGCTATCAATTTAACAGCAGAACTTGAAAAGTTGTATAGGCGTGATAGTTTTTTGCAAAGATTAACATGATCAACCGTGGCAAATGCTTTCGCAAAATCTAACTGTATCAAAAAAGTCACATTTCCGACGTCTAAGGCTTCTCGTATATCCTTAATAATATTAATGAGTGTAGTGGAACAACTGTGTTTTTCCCTGAAACCAGATTGTTTCGGTGATAACAAATTATTTCTCCGTAGATAACAGTTCATCTGATTTTGAACCATTTTTTTTTAAAGACCGTCGATAAAAAAGGCAATATTGAAATTGGTCTGAACTCATGTTTATATTTTGCAATTTGAACTATTTGAACCAATTTCAATTGGTCGGGAAAAACACACGTTGTCAAAATTGTGTTGAGATGTGTGTTATAAATGGAAATAAAATAAGAAAAATAATTTTGAAGAACTTCGGGTTTATGCCATCTATTTCAGTGGCATTTGATCTTATTGCCAAAACACATTCTACAACTTCTGCATCATATATTCTAGAGAATTTAAAAGAGTTGGCCAAACTGTTTTCAGATTCTGAATCATTTTTGAGTGGAGAAATAACAAGAAGCGGAGGAAAAGGTAACTCTACAAACTTTTGATTGAGAATATTGCAGTCTATGTCATCAGAAACTGCTAAGCTCTTTTTCTTTGCTACTCCTAGGTCCCGCAGATTTTTCCACAATTGCTGGCCACTCATGGAACGGTTTAGACGGCTACAATAATAGACTTTTTTAGCACACCGTATTTTGTCAACAACTATAGGTTACGTAAAGTTCGATAACTTCGTTGAAATTCTTCAAGTCTATACCGTTTCCAATTATAGAAAGCTTGATTACGTTGCCGTATAAGCTCGTGAACTTCAGTTGTTAGCCATGAACGTTGGTCATGCCTGCGCATTTTAGTACGTAAAGGAACATGATTATCAAAGAGTGATACAACTTGTGAATTTATGTAATCTATTCTAATTTGTAATGGGCTGTTCATGTAAACTTTTGCGTAAAATTATATTTTTCTACAAAGCAAAAAATGATCTCGTTACAAGAATACCCTTATTATACCTTCAATTGAACCACGTTTCAGAAACACAGATTACATCAACTCTACCTTCGCCAAATATATCCTTGAACTCATCAATCTTTGGCAACAAGCTTTGTGCAATTAAGTGAAAAATTTAAATCCGTTTCTTTGACTAGTTAATAAGTTAACCATTGAGCGCAAAACACCAACACTAGGATCGTGTGTGGAACCACCACTTAAAACTCCGATAACCATTATCGTGAAGGAAAAAATCGTATTCTTCTTACGCAGCGCAAAATTGAATGTATGATAAAACCTTATTGAATTTGTATAGAAATTAAAAGAATAAAAAGAAAAAATTAGTGAAAAAATATTGAAAAATAAAGATAAAAATGAGCAGATGATTCTTTTAATTTATTTGTGTTAATAGTATAAAACAATAATTAATAATAGAAGACAGGGCTGCCAGACGTCCCGATTTTGTCGGGACAGTCCCGATATTTGAACCCTGTCCCGATATCTGTCCCGATTTACAAAATGTCTCGATTTTGTCCCGACTTTCCACTTTTACTAGCTATATAGGGCAATTATTTGCGGTTTTAATAAAAATTCACGGTTTTAAAATTCGAGGTTTTAATGAAGACTGACGTAACGATAATGTAGAAGTCCAAAAACTGATTTTCGATAAAAGATGTCCGTCAGTTTGTTTGTCTGTGCGTCCCGATTTATATAGAGCCTAATAGTCTGGGAGCTCGCCACAGTAAAAAGTGTCAATCTGCTCTTCATTCAAATATTAAGATATCGTTAAATTTAGTTATGTGTCTCACCAAATAGGACCGCTTACAGCGCACCTCGAGACCTTATGATGAAGAGGGCGTTTGAAACATGCACAAGAATAAAAGAAGGGACTTATTTGCTCGTCGTTTATCTTTGGTGGGTGTGTTAATCAACATCAGACGATGTCAACAAAAATACCGCTTACAACCGTTTAGCGGGACAAACTACCGCTTACAAGCGCTCAAAGTTGCAAAAAATTTTCAAAACTCGAACAATTTGCTCGTAATTATTACTGATGTAAAAAACATGTGCTTACATTCCGTTTGCGGGGCAAAGTCACTTTAGCGCTCTTCAAAGTCACCGCTGCACCTGGGAGCACCTATAAGTATTTCTATAGAAAAGCTGCCCAAAAGTCCAAAATTAATTATAAAATAATGAATTACATAATAAAAATAATATTTAAACTGCATCTTTGTATATTTTGTATAGTAAATCGATTCAGTAAAACCCGCTTAAGAGAAAATCCCGCTTATCTGAAGCACTTCTTTCATTCCCGAGCATTTGTCGACCAATAACGAAACACTCCGCTTAAACGAAACTCGGTTAAGTGAAAAACCCGGATACCTGAAACATGTTTTCAAACAAGTTTTATATATTTTTCATTGAAAAAACTATCTTAAGTGAACAAATAATGATAATGAACTAGAGCTAATCTTGGGTGAAACTGAATATAAAATGATGAATTGCCATTTTCAGACCTTGTCACAAACGAAAATTAATGGCTTTAAAAAAAATGTCATGCCAGGTTTCCACTTGTCGTTGATTTGACACAGTTTGACAGCTGTCAATTTGGTCTTTGAACGACACGAATGCTAGTTCATTTCTACTTGGTACTTTAATTGACACAAATTAGTTTGTCTTTTGAAATAAGGAATTTTTGACTGATGCCTTTGTCAGTTCATAGACAAGTATTTCCACTTGAATTGGTCTTTTCCGAACTGACACTCATGGTCAATGAGATCTTTGATGAAATTTGTCTAAATATGTACAGAAAGAGTTTTTATTTGTAAAACAGATAAAGAGTCTTAAACAGAAAAAGTTTTTTGCAGTTCTGCAAGAGCTAATTACCCCATCAGTACCTACTGTACCTACATAGATATAGATAGATATAGATCTATATATCTTAATATCTAAATCAGACGACGCGACGTTTCAAAAGTTGTTACGTTTCTCTTCATGTCTCTAAAACAAACAAAATTATTAATATTATATATATATATATATATATATATTAATATTATATATATATATATATATATTAATATTATATATATATATATATTAATATTATATTCAATTTCACCCAAGATTAGCTCAGGTTCATTACCATTATGTGTTCACTTAAGAGTTTTTTCAATGAAAAATATAAAATTTGTTTAAAAACATGTTTCAGGTATCCGGGTTTTTCACTTAAACGAGTTTCGTTTAAGCGGAGTGTTTCAAAAGTTATTGGTCAACAAATGCTCGGGAATGAAAAAAGTGCTTCAGATAAGCGGGTTTTTCTCTTACGCGGGTTTTACTGTATCGATTTACTACACAAAATATACAAAGATGCAGTTTAAATATTATTTTTATTATGTTATTCATTATTTTATAATTAATTTTGGACTTTTGGGCAGGTTTTCCATAGGTGCTCCCAGGTGCAGCGGTGACTTTGAAGAGCACTCAAGTGACTTTGTCTCGCAAACGGAATGTAAACACATGTTTTTTACATCAGTAATAAGGTACTCTGTAAGCTGTAACTATGTTTAATTTCAGTTACGAGCAAATTGGTCGAATTTTGAAATTTTTTTGTAACTTTGAGCGCTTGTAAGCGAGAGTTTGTCCCGCTAAACGGTTGTAAGAGGTATTTTTTTGACATCGTCTGATATTGATTAATACACCCACGAAATATAAACGACGAGCAAATAAGTCATTTTGTTTTTATGTTTCAAAGGCTCTGAGATAGCGTTGTCCCGCTATCTGGTTGTAAGCGCTCCCTTTTCATGATGTTCACTTCCAAATTGAAGCCTACAGAGTGGTCCTATCGACGAGCAAATAAGTCATCAAAAACTGTCGATAGCCCCCGGACTATAAGCGAATCGGTGAATTTGCTTCAAATTTGGGATGAAACATTCTATGTTATTCCGTAAGAGCGAGATTTAATTTTTGTTTTAGCTAATCTGGATAGAACGGTCATACAAAAATTTCGGTATTATCAAGTTTTCTATAAAAAAACGGCTGTAATAATTTTGATAAAACTTCGTACATGTAATCCCTAGAATAATTTTTATAGCAATGCATAAGTTTTTGCCAAACAAAAATCTAAGCACTGAAATTTATGTTTGGGTTTTTTGTGCAAATTACCGGTTTCTTACTTGTTTTGAGATTTTCCCGAATATCTCGTTATTGGTTTTTTTGATTTTGTCAAAATTTGGAATTCGGTAGGTACTTCTAAAATAGTCAAAAATTATTATTCAAAATTTTAAACAACCTAATATTAAGGGTTTAATGCTTAACTACCTAAAATTTATAATTTTAAAACAGTTTAATAAAATTTTCTAAATTCAAAATTTTTTTTTTTGAAACTGTAGAACACGTCCAAAAAAGTGTTGCTCGTTCAAAAAATTCGCAAACATACCTCATTTTGACATTTCGAAACGTTAAAAGGTGTCATACCCAACTAACAATTTTACTCCTATATTCATCCATAGAAGTTGTTTATAATCGTTTGTTGCACTCATTTAATCTCTCTTTAGTTCTCCATAGAGTTAAAACGGAGAACTTTTTTAACTCCTATAGCCCATTAAAGAAGAAAATTTAGTTGCTATGAAGAACATTCTAAGAGAGTTCGAAAGAAGTGCTAAAGTAGTGTGAAGAAAAATAAAAATAAAATTAAGTAGGTAATCCTAGGGATCAAACTCTGGATGCCGCGCACTACTTGCTGAGCTCGTTTTTTTTGTTTTTTTTTTTAAATTCATTTTTATTTTAAATTCAACTTAAAACTATCTTAATGCTAGACAAAAATTCATAAAAACTAGCCTACTTATGAATATCTTACAACTAACTTACTGGCCCTGAGCGGGCGCTCTAAGTTAAACAATAACTTAATACTATTGCCTTACAGCCTAAGAACTAATTACATACTTATATCGATCTGGTCTTATTTTTTACCAAGAAAGATTTAAAAAAAACTTGGTATCAGTATCATTTTTTTTTTTTTTTTTTTTTTTTTTATAAAACTTACATACTACTTAAGAATATCTTAAAACTACTTAGACTACTTAAAACTACTATAAAACTACTTACAAACTACTTAAAAACTAGAACAGCCACAGCAAGCATTTTCAATTTTATAATTTTTTTGCTTGTTTTTATATTTTTTTTTTTTTTTTTGGTGCCACCCTGACTGTCCCTACTTGAAACTAATCACCTAAACCTATGTAAGTCGGCCAAGACAAAAAAACTAGGTCAACTTGAATTATCCAATATCCATATCAGTGTTAAGCCACCAAAACCGGTTCTCCTGCTTCACCCTATCTCTTCGGTCCCTATCAGACACAGTCCTGCTGAACCGAAGTCGCTCAGTTCCGCCTTGTGCGATGACGTCTCGACTATAAAGAAGTCGCCTATCTACAGTTCTACGGCAGACGTGGTAGATTAGTGGAACCGCCTCTCTATCCTGTATCAGCCCTCGATTGTCTAAATAGAGGAAAGCGTTACATGGGATGTAACCGCTCAAACGCACACTCTCAAAGTTTTCGTTGTTGGGGTAGTAAGCCCCAAAAATTAAGCTATTTGCCGAGGACATCGCTCTTGCAATGTGACCCCGAATCAGCTTGAGTATAAAATTATCGATTCTGTTAATGTTGGCTCCATTGTATAGAACCTAGTTGGAATAATAATGTTTGTACTCCGACTCTGGTGTTCTGTGTAATCTAAGGCAGCGTCGAAGACACTGCCTCTCAAACACCCGAATCTTTTCCATTTGAGATGGGGCAACGTTGAACCACACCGGGCATCCATAGGCAATCATTGGCCGGATAAGGGCCATGTAGCAAATCACCTTAACCCTGCTTTCAAGACGGCTGCTATAAAACAACCGTTTTGTCAGGGCAAAAGCTCCCCTGGCCCTTATCAGAGCAGCACTTATATGTCTGTCGAAATACAAATACTGATCCATCCAGATGCCAAGGTACTTTACTACACTTTTATTCGCCAGTGGATGTCCATGTGGCCTACGATCACCAGCTTGCGCCAGTTCTTTCTTGTATCCCTAGGGGCTCCATGCAATGGAGTCCTGAACAGAATAGTTTCGGATTTCTGGACGTTGATTTTCAACTTCCAGTCATCACAGTATCGCTGAATCTTGTCGAAGTCACGCTGCAAAAGAATTCTGACGACCTCAACTGTTGGAGCCGTTCTGTACGCAATTAGATCGTCGGCATACGCTATGGCATGGGCTAGACTACCTATCAGATCAAAAAAAAAATAAAAAATCGGGTGGCACAACGGCTCATGAAGAACCAGGGCCTAGTGACTAACAACTCGCAACCATTCCTGTGTGCGCCTTTCGGCAGGAATGGAAGGGACCTACAATTTTATGCCGAATCCGAACGGCTAGACGAGAAGCACTTATTCGTGACAAGTGATACTATTGGAGGATTTGTCAATTCCTCGCAAGAGGCAGTAGCCCTGAAAAAAAACTATTTTTTTGTTTTTAGGTGGACGAGGCTGGGAAGCGATCCCAGACCTCCAGCGTGACAGTCGAACGCACTAACCATTACGCTACGGGCTACAACCTATCAGATCGCTGGTGTAAATACTGAAAAGAATCGGTGAGTTCACCGCTCCCTGCTGAAGACCATTTTTAAATTCGAAGGTTGCGGTAGAAGTTACATTGCCACCTTTGACAACAAACTTTCTACCATTAAGCATATCATAAAGCATATATAAAAGTGGTTTACTTACAGACTTGGCTAGCTTTAGATACAGACCTTCTAACCATACGGTGTCGAAAGCTTTCTCCAAGTCAACCAGACAAGCACCCGTACACTGTCTTTTAGATTTGTTCCATTGGACATTAGAAACGAGCTTAGACGCGGCATGAATGGTGTCATGTCCCGCCTTAGAGCCGAACTGATTTTCCGGTATGATATTGTTGTCCTCCGCCCACTTGGACAGAGCTCTATTTATAACTTTCTCAAATACCTTACTGATACTCGGAAGAAGACTTATCGACCGGAGGTTCGCCGGATTGGAGTTGTCCTTTCCCTTTTTCGGGAGAGGATGAACCACAGCTGTCTTCCACCGCCCTGGATAATATTCATTATTCAGAGCGTTGTTAAACAGTGTGGCGTAGATGTCTACTGCTTCCTGCGGCAGATGTCGTAGTACAACGTTGGATATACCATCGATTCCTGCTGACTTCTTTTTCTTCAATGAAGCGAAGATGCGCTGGAGCTCAACTTTCGAAATTAACAGGGAATTAGCCCCGTTTCGCTCGGCGATGGTGGCGTTTGCCAAGTGTTCTTCATTGAACCCGGTGAAACCGAGATTCTCTGATCGCCATTGCGTCATTTCATTTCGAAGGTAGAAGTGGTGAAGCAAGGCTCTGTTTTCCAGGTCATGGTTCGGGCGAATGCTAGCATTCACCTTGTACACTTGCTGGAAAGCAGCCCCCACAGCCTCCACTTTCTCACGAGGATCTTCGATTATAAAGAGGTCATCGTCCAAGACGGCTTCCTCTGGATCTATGCCTGCTATCAGAAGTACGTCTCTGTTCTCTGTCGTTCTCTGAAGCTTAAGACACGGTAGTTTGTTTTGATCATTCCGTCTAAATATTTTATTAATTTTCGAAAACATACTCGGGTCGCTAGAATTAACGGCCCAAATTTTGTTGTCCCAGTACAAATTAATAGACAACCGATAATTTTCTTTGATCAGTTGGTTGATGTTTTTAATTGACGACTTCAGTGTCCTAATCTCCAGATCATGTATGTCAGTAAAACGTCTGTACAAGAGTTTCAGTCTTGTCAAAAGTCCACTTTTTTGTCTGTGTAGTGCGTCGATGGTCGCGTTGCGGTACATGTCTGTGGCTTCGCGTTCTTTGTATTTTGGTATTGTTTTGTCCATTGTTCGTTGGATTGTACTGTCCATTTTCTTCAAGTAATCGTCAATTTCAGTGTTTGTTAAATTCTTGTCATTTGGTGGGGATATATTGTTTGTACGTAGTTCGCTTGATAAGGCGATGGTAAAGCGTTGCCATCGAGTCTTACTGTAGTTGTAGGAATGCACTGGCACATACTCTTTCAACTCCACGAGCTCGTTTGGAAGTTGAATTACGGCAGAAAGTCCGCAATGGTCACTGTCGTACTCTATCGTTCGTAAGCAGTTTCTTGGTCGTTGACCCACAGTGTCAGTAATTGTCAGTCTTGAGTCCTTAAGCAATAGATCCAGATAGAAACCGCTTCTTGGAAACGAAGGCCTATCAGTAGCCAGAAGGTCGAGCATATACTCAACGTTGTATTGACCCATCCAATTAAATAGATGGCTACCTCTCGGGTTTTGTATTTGATTTCCCCAATCTACATGTTTGGCATTCAAATCACCGGCCATTAGATAGTAATTATCTTCCGAGTTCAGTTTTAAGCATTGAAAAAGTTTTTCGAGCTCTGTTACAAAGTCAGTTGGCTGAGGTGATTCCGGTGCGTAAGCCGCAATCGCATACATCCGTTTCCCATGTTTGAGAGGAATGCATACGATACACGTCTCAAGCAACCGAAATATGCGTACTTCACTATTATATATAACCTTATAATTAATGCCTTTTCGTACAAAGATTGCGACTCCTCCCCCAAAAGTGGAGTTGGGCCGATCTCTTCGTACGATATTGTAATTATTGTGCGTCAATTTATGTTTCTGGTTCAGCTTAGTTTCGCTGGCCATAAACACATCTGGACATTGATCTTTCAACAGTTGAAATAGATTCGCTCTACGTTCGATCCTAACCAGAGAATTTACATTCACAGCAAGGATCCTAAAGGGCTTCTCCGGCAGCGCGCGCTTAACCGATAAATTGGGTTAAGCTTGGCAAATAAGAGTAGAGATGGTCTACCCGCTTTGCCTGCTCCCCGATCTGTTTTTGAAGACCTGTTAATTGGCCCTGAATGGCCACCAACAAGGTCATAATATCCGCCTGTGCCGCCGGAGCCTTAGGCACAGGGGCCTGGGGGGCTACCTTTGGTGTAGGCTGTACCGTTTTTCCCCTTCCTGACGCCATTTGGGCATAGGAAATTTGGGGGTTAACGGGCATTATTGTGGGAGCACGCATTTCTGGGCGTTTCTCTTCTTCCATTTGCCTTACTTTTTTGTGTTTTAAATCTTGAAAGACCGTCTTTTCGGCAGAGTGCACATTTGAGCTGAGTCTTGTCTTCGAACCTTTCTTCACCTAACTTGCATTCCCCTTAAATGTGGTTCTCGCCACACTTAACACAGCGTGACTGCATTTCGCAGTTTGCTGCAGCGTGTCCAAACCTTTGGCAGCGCATGCATTGAAGCATGTCACCGCGCCTTTTTAATTTATCCCACGTCACATATTGGTAGTTGAGGACGGAGATACTCCTCAAACTGTCCAATTTGCTGTTGGGCAAAAGCTGAACAAGGAAGATGGACAAATTCCGCTTCTCCCGTCTAGCTCTAACTGTAGAAAACGGCTTGACCTCGATAAAGTCGAGATCGCCGTTCGCTTTTTGGCAAAGCTCATTTAAGAGGTCCTGCGGTTCCGTGCAGGAATCTATGCCCTTCAAGAGGACCGTTTGCAATTTTTCAACTTTCGGCGTGAAGCTGAAGAACTCAGTTGTGGAAGCTTTTAGTAAATTTTTAACAATTTTATGCTGCTCCACTGTGGAGCAGTGGATAGCATGTCTATCTACGCCTAGTCTTTTAATAATAAAGTTTTGGCCTATGGCCAAATCAATGGTCTCTTTTAGGTCCATCTTATATACATTAATAGGTGGCACCTTTCCTTTTTTATTATTCGGCGGCTGTGGCTGCTGCTGGTGTTCCCTCTGCTGCTGCTGCTGTTGTTGCTGCTTCTTGATCGGCTGTTGTTGTTTTTGTTGCTGATTCTTATTCTGTTGTTGTATTTGCTGCTGCTGTGGCTGTTCTAGTTGCAGCTGTTTTTGAGGCTGCTTTTGTTGCTGTTGCTGTTGTGCTACTTTTTGTGTAGCCTGTAGTGACTTTATTTTTTCCCGCTCCTGCCTTTCTCTTTCACGACGAGTTTCTTGCTTCTCCGTCATCGCTTGTATCATGAGGTCAAGCTCGGCGCTGAGGTGAAGTATCTGCTCCTGTACTTCAGTGATTTTTCTGTGGAGGGCTTGCTCCTCTCTATCATCATCTTCTGCTGCTGACATCTCTGGCGATGTGAGGTTCACGAAGTGATTCTTTTCGCCGCTAGTGTAGAGCCCCTCTCCACCCTCCGACATATATTGAATTTCCTCGTCATCATCAATGGCTTTGGATGACGAGGAATTTAATTGCTAGTTGTCATTTGCTGCTATTTCTTCTTTGTCTCTATGCGCCCTCTCCCCCCATCCAGCTGGCAGCTGAGCTGTGGTGATGGAGCGGCGCTTTACATTGAGTTTGGGTACACTCTTTACCCTCCTCCTCCTCTTTTTCGGCTGGTCGGCTGGCGGTACCGTACCGGCATCGGATGATGCTGTTTCCAGGGCATCTTTCGATGTCCCCGGTTTTGATGCCGTTGCTGACTTGCTTGTTGCAGATGTTGTTTTTGTTGTTGGAACAGCTTTGGCTGCCTCTTCTGACTTTGCCGTTGTCGGCTTGTTGTTCTTTGCTGGGCCACCTTTCGGTGCCCCCGCACCTTTTCCACCTTCCATTCGTTGATTGTCCAATGCAATAATCGTTTGAACTTCTCGATTATGTAAAAGAGCAGATAAAAGTTGAGACCCAGACTGGGGCTCGAACCTGCTACCTTCCACACCGCGGTCGGCCACTCTACCTTTGTGCTATTGCACTATATAGGAATTGCTTGGCTAAACTTGAACTAATACCACACTCGCGATTTTACTTGGAATACTGTGAAAGCCGATAACGTTGTGCACACTTCCACAGATCGAGATCGACTGTTGTTGAGCTCGCTAACCGCTTGGCCAATCTCTTATATGAAAAAAATTAGCTTTAAAACCGATTGAATTCTCAAAGAATTTTATAACTCATAATTTATCTAAAAAAAAATCTATTGAAAGCGTTTTCGCCTGCCGTACGTGAATTAATATAAGAGCCTAATGTTTTCATTGCACATAATTATTTATGCAAATAATAAAGATGCCCACATTTTGCAAATGAGCGTGCGCTCATTCGCATTTTTACAAATTAATTATTACAATCACATAACACGTTTTACTTGAATTGCAAATAGTGGCAAAATGGAGTCATGGCGTTTGCAATATAATACTTTCAATATTTGCTTATATAAACATTATAGCAACCCGAGCAAGATACTTACTTTAAGGATTGCATTAATATTTCTTTGGATCACTATTGGATATGGTTAAGGAAACATCAGTTCATCGCAATGTGACGCTGATGTTATTGCTAATTGAAAGACTCATGGATCAGTTATATCACCTTTGACTCCTATACCGATTTGGCTTCCCGACAGAAGAATTTCTGGATCACTAAGGAAACGAATGACACTTTAATGTCTGAAATCGGGAGCAATTTCGTTAGTTGGGTATGGATTTAGTACGATACTAAATAAACAAAATAGATTTTAATTTAAGGAAATTGTTATGTTATGAGATAGTACGATGCTAAACTCGTTTTAAATTTATTAATTAAAAATGATTTAACATCGTACTAAATCGACTAAAATTTTGCGCCATTGCATTAAAGATTTGTATAAATAGATTTTTTTTTAATGTCGCGATTTGTCCCGGTTTTTGGGCCCTGGCGTCCCGATATTAACCAAATTTAATCTGGCAGCCCTAAAAGATAAAGTGTTTAGTGTTAAAAATAATAAGAAAAAAAAATAAATAAGAAAAGTTTGAGAAGCGCTGGATTATATAACTGGCGTGAGTGTAGGCATGAAAAGGGCAACTCCATTCAAATCTTCGATGTTTTCGATCAAATGTGCTTCGCCATCTGATTGACGTTTGATGTCAGGGCCGTAGCTACAGCTTGTGGGGCCCCGGGGCAAAATCAAATATGGGGCCCTATTTCTGAATGACTTCCTAAATAATGGTTAAATAAATTTCAACAAAAAATACTAAATGTGTCTTACAGAATAATAATAATAATAAAATGTTACTAAAATAATTTGTATTCTGGATTTTGCAGAAGCTATTACTTTTCTCAAATCTATTGGCCGTGCTCTTAGATTCTTGATCGATATCAATGATAAATTTGCTTAGCCCTTTTTGTTCCACTTCCGCTTTTGCTATGATAATAGGAACAGTGAAAAATATTATAAGAGCGATTATTCATATATCTGGATAGCTCGAAGACAATGAAGAATTTGTAATGATCAAAAAAGTTGCCAATTAATGTTGACCTCATAGAAAGTAACTGAGCCGATAATCAGATGATACAAACAGAAGAAATATGACGCATATAAAAAATTAACCCCAACTTCTTTTGTAAACAAAATGTACAAAATTTTAAGCCATAGCAGCAAGCGAAAATAATATTACTTGGATAAAAACAACGTTAGTTATGTGTAAAAAAGAATTAAACGTTAAAAACAAAATGGATATGAGCTTTCGCTAACCATGAACACATACTTATTTTTAGAGTTTTCTCCCAATTCTTTTATTTAAAATTTACAAATGAATGTTTCAAGGGCCACATATACACAAAAAGAAGCAACAAATACTTGAATTAAGGAAATTATCTTTGCCAACAATTTAATCTGTTGAATGAACAAATTTGTGGTCGATTTTTTAAAAGTGTTTTCAATTTTTTATATCCTTATTGATTATAAGAAAATAAAGTTTAAATAAATAAAACACAACAAAGAGATTTATAATTTTACTTTTATTCTCTTTTAATACGGATGCATTTCGAACGGTATTGACCGACCATCTTCAGCTCGATACGCGTAGTAACTAAAAACTAAATACAAATTATGCACAGATAAAGAGATAAAATTACAAAGAGTAATAATTATATACATATGAAATTACAAAGTCAATAAATTTAAACATGTAAACAAAATTTGAAATTATTTGGCAAGTGTGAATAAATAAGAAGATATAGGACTTTCAGCTATGTTCATTAAATTATTATTGATTTTAATATAAATAAATAAAAATAAATAATAATAATTAAAATAATTATCTATTAGTGTTTTCATGTTGTGAGGTACATCGTTGTTCAAATCAAAAGCCAGGGCGGCAACAGACTTTTGGACGTCTCTGTTGTTTATGTATCTCTGATCCTCAGCAATACGACATTCAACAGCTCTCTTAGTTTGACCAATGTATTTACTACCGCAGATTGGGCAAGTGATTTGATATATGCCACTCTTCTTGCTCTTGGTTTTTTGTCTTTAGTTGTACCAAGAGACGAACCAAGTTTATTTGAGTTAGAATGCACGATGCTCAAATAAGCTTTGTTGAAAGTATGTCCCAATTAGTTTGCTAATTCTTGGGACAAAAGAAAGTGCAATTCTACGGGTGGGGTTGGCTTGAGTGGCGTTTTGGGAGAAGAGAGTTGATGCATTGTTTTTTCTTATGCGTTTCGTATGTTTCTTAATCAAATGATCAATGAGTGACTTCTTGTTCCCATTGACTTGAGCTAGATGGACAACGTGCTCTTACTCGCGTTTAATATCAGAGACAGATAAAGGTATACGACACATACGGTTTATCATGGAGTGGAATGCAGCAGTTTTATGTTGATAAGAGCAATAAGAATCAAATGTTATGTACCTATCGGTCGTTGTTGATTTCCTGTGTATGTCGAATTTGATTTTTTTACCAAATCGTTTGATTTTTATATCAAGAAAAGATAATGTATGTGAAAATGTATCCTCCAATTCGTATGTGAATTTGATACTCTCGTAGCGACTATTGATGACCTTTAAAACAAAGTCGACATCAGATGTCTTAACAATTGCAAAGGTGTCATCAACATACCGCAGCCAAATTCTAGGTAAAAGATTTTCTGCTCTTAGGACTCTTTCGAATTTGCACATAAATGCTTCCGCAATGTATGGTGAAAGGCTTTTCCCAAACTGCAGCCAAAGTTGTTTGAATAATATTTGTCTCTAAATTGAAAACAATTGTATTTCATACATGTTTGTATTGTGAAATATAAGCGTCAATGTGTGCTGTTAAGATGTTGGTTTGTTGAAGGTGTTCTCTGATCGCTTCGATGGCTACATTAACTGGAACGCTTGTAAATAGGGCGGTGACGTCAAACGAAATCATTATTTCATCATCAGCAATGTCTATGTCTTTAACTCTTTCAATGCAATCAAAAGAATTCTCTACTGAAAATCCATTGAATCTGCCATACTTTTTCATTTCACAAACAATCCATTTTGCTATTTTGGCAAAAGGATAACTAACACATGAAACTATTTTTCTCATCTTTCAAAACTTTCAAAACCACTCAACAAAATGATAAAAGACGCAAAATCCATCATCGATATTTTGCATAATGTTTTTAATGTGAATAAATATCATTTAAGAGAATCAAATCCACAAGTATCGCCATTAAAAAGGGAAATTCGAAAATTAAACATGTGATTATTTAAAGCTTTTTAGTAGTAACCTAGTTGTGGAGAGAAATAAATTCCAAAAAATTATTCAAACAACTTACGAGAGTATCAAATTCACATACGAATTGGAGGATACATTTTCACATACATATCTTTTCTTTATATAAAAATCAAACGATTTGGCCAAAAAATCAAATTCGACATACACAGGCAATCAACAACGACCGATAAGTACATAACATTTGATTCTTATTGCTCTTATCAACATAAGACTGCTGCATTCCACTCCATGATAAACCGTATGTGTCGTATACCTTTATCTGTCTCTGATATTAAACGCGAGTAAGAGCACGTTGTCCATCTAGCTCAAGTCAATGGGTACAAGAAGTCACTCATTGATCATTTGATTAAGAAACATACGAAACGCATAAGAAAAAACAATGCATCAACTCTCTTCTCCCAAAACGCCACTCAAGCCACCCCACCCGTAGAATTGCACTTTCTTTTGTCCCAAGAATAAGCAATCAATTGGGACACACTTTCAACAAAGCTAATTTGAGCATCGTGCATTCTAACTCAAATAAACCTAGTTCGTCTCTTGGTACAACTAAAGACAAAAAACCCATGAGCGAGAAGAGTGGCATATTTAAATCACTTGCCCAATCTGCGGTAGTAAATACATTGGTCAAACTAAGAGAGCTGTTGAATGTCTTATTGCTGAGCATCAGAGATACATGAACAACAGAGACGTCCAAAAGTCTGTTGCCGCCCATGCTTTTGATTTGAACAACGATGTACCTCGCAACATGAAACCACTAATAGATAATTATAAATTAATTAAAAATGTAACCAATATTTCTAAACTTGACGCATATGAGTCTATTTATATTAAAATCAATAATTATTTAATGAACATAGATGAAAGTCCTATATCTTCTTGTTTATTCACACTTGCCAAATAATTTCAAATTTTGTTTACATGCTTAAATGTATTGACTTTGTAATTCCATATGTATGTAATTATTACTCTTTGTAATTTTATCTCTTTATCTGTGCATAATTTGTATTTTGTTTTAAGCTACTACGCGTATCGCGCTGAAGATGTTCGGGCAATACCGTCCAAAATGCATCCGTATTAAAAGAGAATAAAAGTAAAATTATAAATCTGTTTGTTGTGTTTTATTTATTTTAACTTTATTTTCTTATAATCTTTTGCGGTCAATAAGGATATACAAAATTGAAAAAACTTTTATAAAATACTTGAATATTGTGGATTGATGTAATACATCGGTTAATTGAATTCACTACATAGTGAGCTTATACGTAAGATGTCCAGTTCGATTTCGCTAGTGTAAGATTTTATTCGTCAATTGAATTTTAGTTGCAATGACTCAAAAAGTGGGATTGAGCTAAACGAAGCTAACTTAACAAAGTTAATACCGATTGGAGCGATACAAAAACAAGATCTCCCTTTTGGGGCCCCCTGGCCGGGGGCCCCGGGGCATTGCCCCGTCAGCCCCAATGGACGCTACGGGCCTGTTTGATGTAAACAAATCCACGCATTGTATATACTGATGACAGTTAAATCTTCAAAATATGAGTGTGGAGAGTAAAGAAACAAATAAATAAAATCCCAACCATGTCCAAAGTTACATTTACATTGCGTTATAAGGAACATTTACGTGTAATTTAGGTAATTTTCTGAGTTGGTCTTTAGTTGGTTTTTAGTTAGTTTTGAATTTTTTAACGACGGTTAAATTTAGAGTTGATTATAGCAACATTCGTGAATTAAGGAAGAATTTCTATGCTGCGTATGTCTACTGTGCAAAACAGGCTATTTTGGCGCTGAGTGTAACTCGGATAGGTGAAAATTCTGATCATTGGGAATTTAATTTATCTTGGTACAACTAAGTGCCAATATTCTTTCGCCACCATGGTCTTGTCCTTTACATAAGAAATTATGTTGCGTACCAACTTCAACCACAGCATGGTTTTTATTCTAACTTTAATATCATGTGGTTAAAATTTACGGAAAATAAGAACATTATTCACACTTGTTTCCTTTATCGAAGCCCTAATTTGGACAGAAATTCAACTTTTAACGAGTTTGATGCTCTGTCCGACTCCATTCAAAGAATTGTTGCCCATTATCCTCACACTGAAATCGTCATTCCGGGCGATTTCAATGTACACAATTCTAGCTGCCTTCGCTTTTCTGGCCAGACAACACCCGAAGGAAGGTAAAGTGAGCACTTCGCTGTGTTGAACCACCTGACTCAGCTTGTTGACGAGCAAACTCCAATCCCTTATGTTGCAGGTCAATCCGCCAACACTTTTGACTTGATTCTTACCTCTGACCCTGATAAATACACTATTAGTGTGTTATCCCCTCTAGGCAAATGAGACCATTGTGTCATATCTGCTAATTTCTCGTGCCAACAAAACTCAGCTAAAGCGAAAGTACCAACGAGAACCGTTTGGCAATACGAGAAAGCCAACTGAGACGGTAACAACGGTTTCTTCAGTTACTTTAACTGGTCACTATGCTTCCCCGATAGTGATGTGCAGATAAGATTAAAAACCAAATTCTTTGTTTAATCAGAAATTTTAGCACAAATAGGGTAAAATCTATCAAACCCAAAGAAAACTCATGGTTTGATTCGAGCTGTAAAGAGGTTGTTAGGGTCAGAGAAGTAAGTTTCCGTAGTTACAATGCCAACTTTTCTGAGGAAAACCGGAAGAAGTTTCAAAGAGCCAGAAAGACCTATAACGCACAAATTCGACGAACCAAATGTTTGCATGACCAAAAATTAAGGCAAAAAATACTACAATTTGCCAATAGTAGTAAACATTTTTGACCATTTGTAAAAAATATTAGGAACAGAACTTCGTCTTTGGCTCCAACGCTCGTTTTCAACGACACACCGTAAATGATTTTATGGGACAAATCTGCTTTCAAAATTTAAAATTTGAAGTTTTTACTTCTCCGGCTTTTTTGGTCATAATAGTTTAATAATGAAAGATATCGATTAGATTTCCCAACGTTTCGACTGAGTTTTCAGTCTTCTTCAGGGGCAAGGTACTACCAACAAAATTATTTTTAATTTTTACAATGAAATAAATATTTAAAAAAAGAAAATTAAAAAAAAAAAAAAGTGTTTAAGTAGGTACAATGTTAGAAGTTTAGTCAACACAACTGTTTAAAATTTAAAGAGTGTTGACTAAACTTCTCACTAAGAAGTGCTCATTGTATCTTCTTACCACTTTTTTTTTTCTTTTTTAATTTTCTTTTTTTAAATATTTATTTTAATGTAAAAATTAAAAATAATTCTGTTGATAATACCTTGCCCCTGAAGAAGACTGTAAACTCAGTCGAAACGTTGGGAAATCTAATGAATACCTTTCATTAATAAACTTATATGACCAAAAAAGCCGGAGAAGTAAAGACTTCAAATTTTAAATTTTAATTATTGAATTGGTCAAAACACCTTAAATTAAACAAATCTTATTTCGCACTCGTGCAGTTGCTATAGTTCTAAAAGATCTTGACATACACAATCAACTAGCCCGGAAAGTATCCCTCCCATTGTTCTGAAGAGGTGTTCTTCAACGCTGACAAATCCACTGCGTAAGCTTTTCCATCTGTAATATTCTACTGGTCTCTTTCCGAGTCGATGGAAAACAGTATTTGTCCAGCCTGTGCCTGTCCCTAAAAAAGGCGTTTCTTCTTCACCCTCAAACTATCGGCCAATAGCATTTACGTCCCTTCTTTCCAATGTTAAGAAATATCCCGAAGAACGAAAGCTTCTTGATCACCGGCAATACGGCTTTCGCAGCAAAAGGTCTACTGGTGATCTGATAGTTTATCTCACCGAGCAGTGGAACAAATCCTTACATCGTTTTGGAGAAAGTGAGATTATTGCGCTTGATTGATATGATGAATATGCGCGCATTTGGTATCAATGAATCTCTCCTTCGTTGGATTAGAAATTACATTTCGGACCGCTAAATACAAGCTGTATTGTACAGTTTCATGTCTGAAATCCACAAAATAAGTGCTCGTGTGCCCCAGGACTCCGTTTTGTCTCCGACCTTTTTCCTCATATTCATTTATGATATGCAGTCTGAAACTTCTAATCCATTAAACTCTTTTGCTGACGACAGTACCCTTAGCTTTTCATTTTCGTTTTTCTCAACAGAATTGGTCCGTCCACCCGACCTTACCGCAGTGCGGCTGGCGATATTCAAACTTAAGTCGTACAAGGCTGCTGGTGCGGATGGCTTACAAGCCGAACTATTTAAATCAGCGGGAGATGAATTGGTTAGGAGCATACACCAGCTCATTTGCAAAATTTGGTCGGATGAAAGTATGCCCGATAAATGGAAACTCGGTATAGTGTGCCCCATCCATTAAAAGGTAGATGTTCCGAAATGCACCAACTAGAGAGGAATTAGTCTACTAAACGTCGCATATAAAATCTTGTCGGCTATCCTGTGTGACCGCATAAAGCCTTTTGTCAACGATCTGATCGGCCCTTATCAGTGTGGTTTTAGGCCAGGCAAGTCAACCGTCGATCAAATGTTCACACTCCGACACATTTTAGAAAAATCCTGGGAATTCCAGATCCATACACACCACCTTTTTATCGATTTTAAAGTCGCGTATGATAGCGTGAAAAGGGACGAATTATACAGAGCCGTGTAATGTCTCGGCATCCCTGCCAAACTCGTCCGCTTGTGCGGTATAACGATGGCGCAATCTCTCTGCTCCGTCAAAATTAGTAAGAACACCACCAATTCCTTTGATGTTGAGAAAGGATTGAGGCAAGGCGACGCGTTATCATGCAACCTATTCAACATCATTCTTGAAGCAATTGTACGCAACGCACAAGTCAACACCAGCGGTACAATCTATCAAAAGTCCGCTCAATTACTTGCGTTTGCAGATTACATAGACATTGTTGGCAGAACGAAGCGAGCTGTGGCAGGGGCATTTGCGAGCATTGAATCGGAGGCGGCTGAAATGGGATTTGCGGTTAACGAGCACAACACGAAGTATATGCTGTCATCGAGACAGGAATCTCAACATCTTCGACTCGGGCAAAATGTCACCATGTACATATATATCTTTGAAGTTGTCAAGGACTTTGTCTACCTGGGCTCCACTATTACATCGCAGAATGACATCAGTACAGAGATCAAGCGAAGAATTACTCTTGCCAACCGCTGTTTCTTCGCTCTAAGAAGGCATTTAAGTAGTAAGGCCCTCTCTTAGAGAACCAAGGAGTCTTTATACAAAACCCTAATCATCCCGGTCCTGCTTTATGGGTCAGAAGCATGGACACTGAGAAAATCGGATAAAAATCTGCTAGGGTGCTTTGAGAGGAAGATTCTTCCTGTGATTTTCGGTCCGATGTGTAACGAAGGAGTGTAGAGGAGAATATTCAACGACGAATGATACGGGCTATACAGCAACGTTGACCTGGTCAAAAAGCTGAAAATTCAGTGGCTGAGATGGCTGGGGCACGTGGAGCGTACGAACAGCAACGCACCTGCCCGACATCGAAATGCTTACGAAAACACAGCGGAAAAATATTTATGGAGTGAAAGTAACAACAAATAAAACCACGAACAAACCCAAATGTCATTTTCCGCACACAGTTAATGGTCCGGGCAATAGATTCTGTTGAAAAACATCAGTTTACCATTGAGCCCAACTTCAGACGTACTGTTAAGTATAGAGATTCTTTCTATAGGCACTATTTTTCCCTGCCATTTCGATATTTAGAGGTTCAAAACCAATTTGCATCGGTATCTCCTCTTAAATCCTTCTCTATTTTCCCAACGCTCACACTGTGTTTAAACATTTTAAGGGCAGCCAAAATCCTTTTAGTGCGCGGTTAACAGGATATCCCAAAGTCATTACAACGATTTTTATGACTCTTGGTCTCGTTTCCTTTAACTGGCTTTAACTTTGCAAATTAAAGCCGACTCTTGAATTTTGTTTTAAACACACGAGCAGTTATCAGTTGTTACCCACCCTTTAACTTTTGTCTACGTGGATAACCGGTTCGCTACAATTTATTATCAAACTTTATACAAATAAGTTAAGTATGTGTAAGTCACTCCACGAATCGAAAAGTAATTTTGATTTCTAAATTTCTTCATCTTCGTTAACAAAATGAAATTGTGTAGCGTTTTTGTTCTGTCAAAATGTTCAAAGAATTAAATATAGCTATCCACTTGCATAACTTGACAGTTTGAGAGTTTCTCTCATCTCTGCCAAAAGAACGCGAGGTATGAAGCAAAAGCTTTTAAATCTAAAACAATACGTTTTACTGAACAATTTCAAAATACATTTATTAGTTTCCTTAAAGATACTTAGTTATTTCACGTAATTTTCTACACTTTTTATCAACAGTATATATTGTAACAAAATCTACTCAACGAACACACTTCGAGCCGTAAGCCACAAGAAACTTGTCATCTCTATCTGTCAGCGAGACAGCTATAGAGTCATTTTTATGTAAGGAAACGTCAGATTGTTCGAGAAGAATTTAATTAAGAAGAAACCAGCCCACGAGGCGGTCTGCCAATCCCTACCTTGCGAGTAAAGATCATTTTAAAACTATTTGTCTTTTTGCCTATTAAGACAGTTTCTTTACAGGTGTTGTTCTGTTCCGGAGTTCGAGGAATTCCCTAAAATTATTATATTGGTGTCAGAAGTGGGATCAAATCCTCGTTTCTTGTAGGATGACAACTGATTCTTCATAGCAACTCGATGAAATTCTCCGTAAATTAACTTTACTGACGGAGACCGTCAGTAATTCTTCGGAGACGAATTAAACTTTAGGAGCTACGACTTTCGTTGAGAAGCTTTTTCATAGTTCCACCCCAAATATACAGACGACACCTAGACAAATCGAGCCGACTCTCACAGCGAAAAACCAGGCGAACGAGAATGCCTACAACATACAAACAATTGCGATTAGTTCCTGCAAAATAAAACCGCAGCCTTTCAACAGCAGTGTATCTAGTTGGCTAGTCGAGATGTCATCCCAAGTGTTACTCATGTACGCCCTAGTAAGACAATCATAAAGACGTTATGTGGAAACACTCTTACAGTTTCACATGAGTGGAAGACTACTTTGCAACTGGGTAAGTTCAAACGGCGTGTAAAAGTTAACGTGGTGGATTTTTCTCTGTCTGCATTCAGCCAAAGAATTCTGGGTATCGATGTTTTGAGACCGTCCAAAAGCGTTTTAGATTTTTCATCAAATGCGTTGTGCGTCAGGGGTGAAAGAATCCCTTTAACCAATGAAAGCAACGAACCTTCCTCTACCAAAATCTGTGATTACTTGGAAAGAAATGTTCGTGCCATCTCTCTCAGCACATCTGACTGTGTAGATCTTCTTCCGCGGAGCGAATCATTTGTGTATGCTAAAACGTCTGGTGATGCTCCAGAAGAAGGCGTGGTTAATCCAATTTATAATGATTTACCGAAAGGAGTTCTCATTGCAAAATCTCTAAATCATAACAATAAAGGAAGCATCCTTGTTCGACTTGCGAATGTAGCTGATCACGTTGTAACGCTTCCATCTCAAACAAGAGTAGCTTCATCTCTGTCTGCGTGGATTCTGGATATACGGATTATAAAGCCATACCTCCGCATCAAAGTGACCTTTATGAAGAGGCACGGAGTGATCTTTCGTCGTCGCAATCGGAGGCCCTAAGGTCACTTTTACTCGAATTTTGCGACATTGTCACAGCATGCCCTGAAGACTTGGAGCAAACCAAACTTGTGCAGCACACAATCAACATCGGTTCCGCAAAACCTATAAAACCACCACCTCGGCGTCTTCCGATGGCAAAGCATAAAGAAGCCCGACAAATTATCGATGACATGCTCAAGCGAAATATTATCGAGCCATCGTCTAGCCCAGGTCTTCTCCCATCCTCTTGGTCAAAAAGAAGGACGGATCCACCCGATTCTGCGTAGATTATCGCAGGCTCAACGATGCCACCATAAAAGGTTCGTGTCCTCTACCAAGGATTGATGACACGTTAGATGCTGTAGCGGGATCTCATCGGTTCAGTACCGTCGATTGTCAGTCCGGTTATTGGCAGGTAGAGATGCACCCCAGTGACATTAAAAAGACGGCCTTTGTTACTCGTGATGGCTAATGGCAGTTCAAATTCATGAGTTTTGGACTCACGAATGCTCCAGCGACATTTGAACGCTTAATGTCTCATGTACTACGAAGCCTCCCGATGGAACAATGTCTAGTGTACCTGGACGACGTGTTTATTCATTGTAAAAGCTTTGAAATAATGTTTTCTATTTTAAAAATTGTTTTCAGTCGCCTGCGTGCTGCGGGATAGAAAACACACCCTTCAAAATGTCATTTGTGTCGAAGAGAGGTTCGTTTCTTGGGTCATGTCATTAATGAAAAGGGGGTGCTACCCAACCCATCGAAAATCGAAGCCATTATAAATTGGCCAAAATACGGAATTGAGAAGTTTCGTGGGATTATGCACTTACTACCGCCAGTTCGTTCCGAATTTTTCTAATATTGCGCGACCCTTCCAGAAGCTAACAGAGAAAAACACCTCTTTTCTCCGCCTGAAGACATGTCTTACCACACCACCGATTTTAGTCTATGGTCGTGTCGACAGTGAATCTATCCTGGATACAGACGCTAGTGATCAAGGAATTGGTGCGGTTTTAACTAAAGTTTAGGATGGACAGGAAATGGTTATAGGTTACTTCAGTAAAGCACTCAGCAAACCCGAGAAGAATTATTGTATTACACGAAAGGAGTTACTTTCTATGATCAGGGCTATAGATCATTTTCATGTTTAACCTTATGGGCGCGAATTTCAAATTTGTCGTTCAAAAACCCAGAGGGGCAACTTGCTCGTTGGCTAGAAAGATTGCAGCAGTATAATTACCGGGTTCAACAAGGTACAAAACATGCAAACGCGGATGCGCTGTCTCAAAGGCCATGTGCTGAAGATTGCAATCACTGCACAAATAAAGAACTGAGATGTGATGCCGGATTGGAGTATTCTGTCAAAACCTTATTGTTTATTGAAAGTGAATTGGACTCCGAACGGTTAAAGCTGGCGCAAACGAACGATGATATTTTGTCGCATGTTCGAAAATGGGTAGACGAAGGATAGAGACCAGAGCTGAAGTTTTATTTATCCGGTGAGCCATTTCAACGTATAGAAGTCGACATTTTAGGACCATTGCTATCAACCAAAAAGGGAAACAAATATGTTCTAGTTCTGATGGATTATTTTACGAAGTGGGTCGAAGTATTTGCTCTTGCGGACCAGACCGCCGACACAATAGCCAGAAAACTGGTAGAAGAAGTATTTTCTCGCTTTGGTGTACCACGGGAGCTGCATTCCACCTAAGCAGAAATTTTGAGGTTGGTCTTTTCCAAGAGGTTATGCGGATAATAGGAATTCATAAAACAAGAACTACACCTTTGCATCCACAGTCGGATGGTCTTGTGGAGAGGGTTCATCTTCGATTTAACAGTTCTTATCGAAATTTGTAAACGATAAGCAAGATAATTGGGGTGAATGCCTACCACTTTTTGCCATGTCTTATCGCGCCGCTCAACAAGAAACCATCAAACAATCTAGATTCTTGATGCTTTTCGGAAGGGAGATGAGGCTGCCATCTGACCTGCTCTTTGGAACCATACCAGAGGAAGAAGTGTCTGTTAGCGATTACGCTAAGACGCTATGAGAACAACTAGGGCAGGTGCATGAAAAATCAAGATACCAGATGCATCAAGCTGATGCAAAAATGAAGTCCCGGTATGACTTATCTTCAAATACTATTCGTTTTCAGATTGGACAGTTTGTGTGGTTTCATAATCCTAAACGCAAAGTCCGTGTTTGTTCAAAATAACAATCGGATTGGGATAGGGTAGGCTAGGTTAGGTACCTAGGTAGATCCGGTCGATCTTGTTCCCGTCAACATTGATCTAAATAGATCAATGTTTATCCTCTGTGATATTGCGATGGATTGGACAATCCCTTTAAAATAAATAACCTATGAAATCCTATGGAGTTCACTAAATTTAAGATATTATTATCAGTTGACTTCGAGATTTCTGCTATATCGCTGAAGATCTAGCTACCCAAAAATGTTGTCCTTATGTTGCAGAGTGCCGGACAGTGACCTAGGTAGTGAAGAGTGTCCTCCTCTACTTCTTCGTCTCCGCAGCCACTGCATAGGTCTACGGTATTGAGTCCCATTTTGTTTTTATGATACCCTATTGGGATTGGGATGGACCCTATCGCGTTATGGAGTTGATAACAGACGTTACTGCCAAGATCCAAAAGCTGCACAGAAGCAAGCCCAAGATCGTCCACATTGATCGCTTAGCCACATACCAAGGAACCAAGGGAAACATCTTCCGCTCGAAACTCAACGAACACACTTCGAGCCGTAAGCCACAGAAACTTGTCATCTCTATCTGTCAGCGAGACAGCTATAGAGTCATTTTCATGTAAGGAAACGTCAGATTGTTCGAGAAGAATTGAATTAAGAAGAAACCAGCCCACGAGGCAGTCTGTCAATCCTTAGCTTGCGAATAAAGATAATTTTAAAACTATTTGTCTTTTTGCCTATTAAGAGAGTTTCTTTACATGTGTTGTTGTGTTCCGGAGTTCGAGCAATTCCCTCAAATTTTAATAATATAATAGGGGTATTCATGCCACGATGTAAAACATTACATAAGTTTACCATTTGGGTTAGTTTACCATTTGGTAAATGAACTGTCAAATTTTGTATGGGAATTGATTTACTCAAATTTGATAAAATTACCCAACGAAATTTGTTTGGGAAAATGATTTGGTAAAATGATCCAAACGTCATTATGACTTTTATAAATTAGGCGTGTTCAGAAATATGATAAATATATCTCAGAGAACTAAAAAAAAAAATTCTGACCGTGTTCTGTAACTATTGAAACACATTTAGTTGGCGATAAAACTTGTGAATAGTACAATAAAGAATAATTCGGATCTCTACATTTACTCAACGATTAGGAAAGCTACTTTTCGTAAACTATTAAGGTAGAATTATAAAGGTTCTATTCAACCAATGCGAACCATTCGTTGCATCAACACACGTGTATGAACAACGTTTTATTGTTGTTTTCTTCTTCGTTCAACGAATGATTGGCATTGGTTTGGGTGCTCCTTAATAGTGTGAAGCTGTCAAAAGCAGATGTCATAAACCAATGAAAATTAGCTTTCTGAAGAATGCAAATCAGAATTGAGCCATAACTCACTGTGTCTCTTTTTTCTTTCCTGCCTCAACAAACGTCAGTTTCGCTTCCATGATGTGCACCCGGGGCTGCTCTTTACTAGCAAAAGCAATAGTTAATGCAAATCAAGAAACCGACATTATGGGCGCACTTGGTATTCGCTCATTTTCATCCGACTACTACCGTGAGCCTACGACTATTGTTGTTTCATCGTGTATCTTACATTTGTTATCGTTCCGCGACATTCGGCTCCGATTTTGCGTTGGTTCGGGAGTTTCTTTATGGAAAAATAACTCCGAAATTTAAATACGTCTAACGTGTCACACACCAAATCTGTCGAATAAACGAACACCTGATTCAAATTACACAGCTTTTAACCAAATGAAGAAAAAGGTCGTTCATGCAAACGCCAGACTCTTTACAGATTTTGACGTTCAGGATTTTACAATTCGGGATCTTACATGCAAAATTTGTCAATTCCGTAAAAAAAACTATCTACAGATTTTTTTTTTAAATTGTAGGGATGCTTTGATTGTGGAATTTTGAAAAAAAAAAAAATATAATTTTTAATATAAAAAAGCAATAGTGCACTGGACTTTGCTTGGCTGCAGACATGTGAGGACTCGATTCCCTGACTAAGCAACATTCTATGGAGCTTCAATTGGTCGTCACCCGCGGAATTACATGGGGTAGAATAATAACCACAGCATTTTTATACATAATATCTAATTATAGTCTAAAATAAAGTCGAACTATATATAGTAACTTGCAATAAAACTCGGAAACGGTAAATGCTATCGAAATCCGAAAAGTTTTTCATGCTAAACTCGTAGATTATGTCAACCGCCAAGAAAAAAGAGTTATGACAGTTTTTTTCTTACGACCCACCGTTAAGAAGTTTTCGAGATTTCAAAAAACGTTAAATGTCGAAAATGGTAGATTTTCACGTATAACTCCTAAACGGTTTAAATTTTTGAAAACATTGGAACACAAAGCTTGTACACTATCTGAATCCCTGCAAGAACACATTTCTTCTTTTTTAACAACCCTTTTAAAGATATATTTCTTTTAAAGTTTGGCAAAAATTCAAATTTTTGTTTTTTTGCTTTTTACTCTTAAAAGCACAAGTTATCGAAAAAAATCTTGCGCTCAGATTAAAAACCATAATTTTCCCTTCGGAAAAATAGGTCACCATAATTTGTATGATATCATTATTTTAAGGAAAATTACCAAAAGTCGAAAATACCGGTTTTTTGCTCTTTTCTCCTAAATTACCAATTTTTCGGATAATATTTTATACCTTTTTTGCAGATTTTAATATTCCCTAGAGGAAACAGTGTCACACTTTTTTGCGTATAACGCATCAGTTGCAAGATATTGCGACTTCAAAAGTGGTCAAATTTCGAACATTTTTGAATAAAAAAAAAAATAGAAAAAATTATGTTATCAATAGTGTACGATTAAGAATACTACATACAAACATAAATATGAAAAAGGTAATGTCAGTTAGTACAAAATAAGTTCCATACAACATTTAAGTAGGCCAATAGCTTACGAGACATAGAGCTGAGGGAAGTTTTTCGTTGCTTTTTTCCACATTAACTCTGAGGTAGAATGCAGGGCGCGCTTTTTGTACACGGTGTCCTCTATAGGCCTAATCTGTGGGTTGTGCTTTTTGTCATTTTTTGTATATTAAGAATTAATTTTCTTCCTCGTCTTCTTTTTCATTTGCATCTGCTTCCTCTCCTGCTTCTTCATTATAACAGCATTGTTATGGGGTCTTTTTCACTTTCAATTTCGTTTACTTCCGGTTCTAATTATTTATCCTCAATGGTTGAATTTAAACACGACTGACCGCCACAAAAGCCACTTTTAACAGAGCAATACAGTCCTAGTTTTCTGCTTTCACAATTCGAGCCGCAATCTTCTGTGCAGTTACAAAAAATAGAATTTAAGAGTTCTTCTGGTGCAGGAGGAAGTAGACTAGTGATAGGCTCTAATAAATTGTTGTTAGAGATCCAACCCCATTTTTCCGGATCTAATTCCCTTCCAAACCATATTTGAACCTGATAATAGACTCTTAATATATATTGCTTTTATTGCTGCTGTGGAAGAGATGACAATTGTACAGGCTTGTTGAGTCTCGTCAGTTTAGCAAAAGTTAAATATCGATACCTATCTAGTGAAGTCTCTGTTTTTAGAGCTCCGTACAAAGCTAGAATAAATGATGTTCCAGAACTAATCAGAGTATTTTGCATGCAATTTTTTGTAAGAATACGTGCACTGCTTCCCGAAGATCAGATCTCTTTTGTAATAATTTGAATGCATTTATTTTACCTTTCCGAAAGAAAGAACTCGTCGTATCACAGCCGTTTACTGCGTGCAAAAATAAAATATAATCTCTGCAGTGTAAGTATTTTTCAATCGTCCAGGGCCTATACATTTTTTTTCAATCTTGCCTCTTCCAGGTTTTAAGAAGTAGATATGCTGACATTTATGGCATCGTCCTATCAAAAGTATTAAAAGATCAACATCCTCACCAACAATTACTGTTCTGTTCATAATTGATTCCTCTAAAGCTGTTTCCACAGTTAAAACATAGGCATCATCCCGTGCTTGTTTACTTCTTATATTAAAGGTTTCAAGTCTAGGAATTAACATAGCAATAAACGATTTTTGTTGGATTTATTAGGAAATAAAATAAAAAATCTATTGGAGTTGATTCTTCAAAAAGCATGTCAGCATTGTATATAAAACCTATATAATGAGTCGATTTATAGATATAGGTGGAGTATTATCGCTAGAGAGATTTAATGAGATTTTCCATGTATTTT